>JBAMJV010007565.1:0-91568 GCA_037951105.1 Echinarachnius parma
GGTTGAAGAACCAATTAGAGTTGCAGAAAGAGATACAATCGATTGTAAGTTACAATTAATGGTAAGCATAGGCGCCGGTAGTGGGGGGGGGGGGGGGCAGGGGGGCGGCCGCCCCCCCCCCCCCCCCCCAATCCAAAAAGTGGGGGGGCAAAACGCAATTTGCCCCCCAAAGCCCCCCCCCTCCAAAAAAAAAAAAGAGTGGGAAAGACACAATAAAATGTATGAGCTTACGTTTAAAAACTAGTTAATACAACCATTTTCAATTTTCGCTGCGCGCTTCGCGCGCGAACAGATTATCTCCAGTTTGTTGTAAACATCTGATGAGAGCATAGACATTTTATTTCTTTTTTTGTTTAACTCGGATTCTAAATTTCCTTCACAGGTATGGCATGCAATGCACCAAATTGCACATTTCAAGTATATAAATGCAAAATCTTTCCCGTGGAGGGGGATACCCCCTCCCAAACCCTCCCCCTCTGGCTCTGCCCAAGCCCTCGGTCGCTTCGCTCCCTCGGGATTCATTATTGGCTGTAGGCCATGTTGTTGGATAATAAATGCGCCATATGGTTTATGTTGGAACTGTATATGACACTAAATACAATATGTATGTGTGAGTTTGGGTACATATTTATTAGTGCGTCAATTATTTGTTTACTTCGTGAAAAATATATCAAATCATAACACGCTTTCCAGATACAGTTAATCTTAAGCCCGAATTTCAAGTCCATAAATGCAACATTTTTCTTACCGTGGGAGGGGATACCCCTCCAAAACCCTCCCCCTCCCTCTCTGCCCCAGCCCTCAGGCGCTTCGCACCTCGGGACTCAGTATTGGGCTGTGTGTTGTTGGAACATACATAATGTTGCATAATTATGGCTTATGTTGTTGTGTGTGTGTTTTGGGGTCAGTGCAGATCTACGGGGGGTTAGGGTGTTTAACCACCCACCCCCCCCCCCCCCCCCCTTGGGCTGCCAAGTGAAAATGTAATGTGGAAAACATCACTTACGGGGGTTCAAAATAGCAAAACAAATCGCCGCTTCGCGGCTAGTGGACGATGCTCGCATCGTCATTGGGTCAAACCTCCCCCCCCCCCCACTTAGCAAAAAGACATCACTTACGGGGGGTCAAAATAGCAAAAAAAATCGCCGCTTCGCGGCTCGTGGACGATGCTCCGCATCGTCATTGGGTCAACCCCCCCCCTTGGAATACATATTTATTAGTGTGTCAATTATTTGTTTTCTACGTGAAAAATATATTAAAACTTTCTGGTCGATCAAATCATATCACGCTTTCATAAATACAGCCGAATTTCTATTTTTCTATGCACCAGATTGCACAATTTCAAGTCCAAAAATGCAAAAGCTCCCTACCGTGGGAGGGGGGGGGGGGACACCCCCTCCCACACCCTCCCCCCGATCAGTCGCTTCGCTCCCTCGCAATGTCTCACTCTCACATCTGGCTCAAAGTTGCAATCCAGAGTGTGATAGGGCATGAGCCCCTACACACACAAATTGTGAGCCCCCTTGGCGTTTGCCCCCCCCCCCCCCCCCCACCAATCCAAAGCTGCTTCCGGCGCGCCTGATGGTAAGTCAAGCAAATTTGCGCGTTTCAACCAATCAGATTTTGCGCATTTAGAACACATGATATGACTTGCAATCAATTGTAATTTACAATCGATTGTATCGCTTTCTGCAACGGGGCCAAAGTCACATGATATGACTTGCAATTATGTGTAACACTCAACAATAAATTGCATCTCTTTCTGGGCCCAGAAGTGACGGGAATAATGCGCTTATCAATAGACCAGTAAAAAAAGAGACCAGTTGGCGCTTTCCTATGATAAATATGTTTATTCCAAATAGAGGGATCGAACACAGTCATGTGGCTTAGAAATTCAGAACGATATTCTGGAAAAACAGCTATAGGGGTCCAATCCCTTGATATTATAGCTCACCTATCTTGAAAATTAGTATCTTCCGAAATCTCAGCCAGGATCAAGTCCATAATTTTTCGGAAATCCGACACCTATCGACGTTTCCGCCTGCGTTTATGCGTCTTTCTTCGAGAACGCATTCTAAAACGATAATTGGACCCAAATTCACTAAACTACTGTACTACAGAACTAATCGTGATGTTATTTTTTGTGAGTGCAAGGGCGATATGGTTATTATGAATATTTTCCAGTGGCGTGTCTGCTTGACAAAAACAATTAAAATCATTAGGGGAAATCATTTGAAAAATTGAGAAATATATATACAGATAGTGTGCCCCTAATGAGTCCGACTGTGCACTAGGCTCACTGATACTTTCCTTGGAAAATGTATTTGTCTTCTTTATACTTACAGACTAATACATTGGCGTTAAGAATTATGACGTATGAGCGTAATGATTATAAAAATTGTTACCATACTAGTCATTCAATATGATGGTAAGTATACGTCGAATGAGCATGTCAGACATAACACGAATATACCTATATCCCTCTATCATTAAATGAAGAAAAACAAACTTGAGCCATTTCATTAGATATGACACATAGCAATAATAAGTAGGTCTATAAGATTAGGAAATTATATTTAATTATATATATATTCTTAGTTCATGACACCCAAGTTGTCCAAAAGTATTCACAAAGTTGTCGAAAGTAGAAGAAGTATTATGGCATGGAAACAAACATGTTCACAAAAGTAAAAACTAAAATGGTGCTCATACTCTAGATGGATTAAAATGATCAGAAGATAATTAAACTACCCTTCGTCGAATTCTAAATCAGGCATGGAAATTGATCCAATGACTCCCATTCATGATTCACGCTTTAATTACTCTGCCGTATAGTAGTCATAAACGAAGCAATGATATCAACATTATGACATAAATGAAACGTTTAGCACATAGGCGTTACATAACGAGACAAAACTCACTTATGAACAAATAGTCGGGGCTAAACATTGGAAAGAAACCCAAGACATGTAACAAGCCAAGGTGTCGAGATAAACATAATGCAAGCGAGAATTAACAGTTATAGTGATCAGAAAACAATGTCCTCGTTTTTTCTCCCCCGTTGTACTTGATGTAAGGAACTAGGGGGCCAACAAAGAGGGGTCTGAGCCATCGCCAGAAAGCGGGTTTAAATTCATCTTGACGTGTCTCTTTATATGACCTTTGCTATTTTATTGGGCTCTTCCCTTGGAAACTTCCGTATGCGAGGAGATGGTTAGTCATCGACAAATCCCGCGCCACAGAACTTAGTTCGAATCATAATCAGTGAGTTGTCGTAGTAGGAGTTAGTGTACGAACCAGGCGCTAGCTACGGTAGATCGATCGAGCTAGGTGGAGGGAAGTGTTCTATAGGCTCCCGCGTCTCGGAGTTTAGCCCCCTCATGCTTGCGGGCAAAACTACTGCGCTGCACTGAATGTATGCGAGTTTCGACCAACCCGTATCTACAGGGGAACTACAGTAGCCTACCTGTTGCATGTGGTAGTACCTGGCTCACTGGAATAATATCACTACGGGCCCACCAAAATGGCGCGGTACTACGAACTTAGCACCGATGAACAGATATGGGTGATGTTACGCGTGAAGAAGGGGCCTCATGTCCATGGAAGATGCTTTGGAATACGTCAGGAGTCAGCATGAACAGGGGGGGAGAAAGTCTTCCACGGGGCCTAGGATCCCGGCCAATCGGAACATGGTGGAGGAGGTGGTGGTAGGTGGGGACGGGAAGGACCCCTTGCTCATGTCGACATCATCGGACGGGGACGTGCAGATCACGGAACTCGGCCGATGCGGACACTCTCGCAGGTATACACACACCTTATGAATACAAACAAAACAGTCAGGCATTTCTAATCGTTACGCCATCGGAATAAAATGTATGATAAACAGTAACCTTCTTTTCCATATCATTTAATCACTGCCATATATTATAGTCTAGTCAAAGTTTCATCATTATAGTTTATACATTACAACAGCCACAATAATAATAATGAAAAAAGTTTAAATATGGTTCAATTATAACATGATAACAGTAAGTAGAAGTGATGATGATTGACGATGATAATAATACTAATACATAATACTATTATTACTAAGTTTGATAAAAATGAAAATCATGATTTTGTTTTAATGATAATAATTATGGTACTAATTATGATAAACATATTAACAGATTACAGGAATGGAGAAGTTTGTATAAATTATACATACAAATAAAATTATTAAAATATTACATGTTAAACCAATCGGACTGGTTCCGAAAAAACTTTGACTAGGGTCTATAGCTCGAATACATGTCATAGCAAAATCAATCGGTCCTGAATGGGTTATTATTATTATTATTTGCAGTATAATAGTAGTAGTAGTACTTTTTGGTTTGTAGTAATCCTATAACTTAGTAGACTTAGTAAATGGATAATAATAATACAATAATATTGATGATAATGAATACAATCGTGGTGAGGATCATACTCATAATACTTAATGTATTTTGCAGCATTGTAAGTTTTGTAAACTCCGACCAGTTGGCTATTGATGCTAATCTTGAGCCCATCTGTAACCAATGTTTTGGCAGGGGCCATTGACTGTATGTTAAAGGATCTAGTAACTTTGGTTGACATGTGCAAAAAGTGATGAATGGTTGATGCAATGTATATTGTTGTTATCTCATATGCCACAGGGTCTTGTGTGAAAATTTCAAGTCAAATGGACATTGTATGGCCAAGTAAGGAGCGAAAATGCAAAGTGATATTCAGTAACTCACTGCACTCACTTTGTACACGGAAGAAAAACTCGCCCGGAGTTTTTCTTATCTGAATACTTCAATCATACATATCTTTGTAACGAAAGAGAAATTTGAAAAACCGAAACCTGTCCCGTGATTTTATTGTTAATACGAATACACCAAGGTATAAGGGAACCGCTAGAATTAAAATTTTATTTTGAGGATTTGGACAATGTTACCAAGTCCCTTTAACACTTGCTGCTTGAGACAATGGGGGGGGGGGGGGGGGGGGGGGGGGGTGTTTCACAAAGAATCACATTTTAATCTAACTCTAAGTTGGACCTAACTATTATGGAAAGCTGACATTAGTTTCTCTGTATAATGGTTGAAACAGTTATTTTGAAAAGGCATAAAGTGTGATCAAATCAGTTGATTTTGTTATTATCAAGAAACCTTGAAGTTATTGATAATTGTTTTTTCAAATATTTCATATACTAAAAATTGCTTTCCATAATTGTTAGGTATGTACTTAGAGTTAAGTTTAACGTGTAGTATTTGTGAAACACCCCAGGGGCTTTTTTGTGTTCATGGGATGTTCATTGGCTCACTGGCTCAATCATCTAGGTTTTGCTATTTATGCAGTATTAGTTACATGAAATAGTTTTGATCTCCTGAACGAAAAGTACCTATATAACAATAAATAATAATTATATAATTCTTGTGCAATCTAGTTGATAAAACTCCAAACCATAAAACCATTTAATACCATAGATTTTCTATCTGTCTATCTATCTATCTATCTATCTATCTATCTATCTATCTATCTATCTATCTATCTATCTATCTATCTATATATCTATCTATCTATCTATCTAGCTAGCTAGCTAGCTAGCTAGCTAGCTAGCTGTTTTCTGGCAATAATCTAGCAATAATGATTGATAGCTAGCTAGCTATCAATCATTATTGTCAGAAAACAGTAGATCTACAGTGTACTGAGACAACCCCGCCCCTCCCCAACCTGGACTGTATATTATCTAGGGCTTGTACAGTAGGGTATATTAACTAGCTAAATATGCTTAATCAAGTTAATGAACATTTGTTATAATTTGATTTCAGATGTTGACTAAGTGCTATTTGGGCTACTAGTTTTACTGCTGGTCCAAAGTAAAACAATGTGTATATTCTGGGTTTGTGGGCACCTGTTAGTAATAATAATAATAATAATAGCTTGCATTTATAAAGCGCTTAATACAGGGTTTCTAAGCGCTGTTACAAGTAATAGTAATTACACAAAATAATGACATTTAATAGAAAAGAAGTAATTGAACAATAAAGTCATGTAATTTAAGTGAGACGATAGAGATTATATTATAAAAAATATGCTCAAATCGATCTAAATAAGTGGGTCTTGAGGTAATGAGCCCCGAATATACTTAAAAGTGGCGCACCTATTAAAGGGATATGATTTGACAACTGTAAATCTGTGGAAAGTTCTTTTTGTTCAGGTAGGGGGGGGGGGGGGCTTGATGAGTAGATCACCCCCCCCCCCCCCCCCCCCTTTGAACAAAAGGTTTCACTGACAGCTCCATGCCAGTGGATTTGACCAAACATTTATTACATTCATAAGGAAATGTTCACCACTCTACAAGTATACCTGTTAAAGGGGTAACATATATCTTGCACAATCATATGTACCCAATAAAGATGAGAACTACCACAGAAGATCTGCCATTTTGTAATTCCATTAAAAAAGCAATAAATGAAAGTAACTTGCAGTACTCCTGTGACTCACTTGTAATATGCCCAAGCCAAGGACAGTATTGGGAAGAAAACAACAACCATTCTAATATATCTAGATTATGGGGTCGCACAAGTAGTGAATTGTAGTCACAAGGTGCCCTCACCTGTTCACAGATATAAGGACCTTTATGATTAGGGTATTGAATATTTACTGTACCTTAATCTGTTGAGGACTGTTGGATTTGATATCGCACATAATCTCCATCAGCCCCATAGGCCCCAGCCTTACAGTGACAAAAATACACGGGGGCCTCGGGGCGATTTAGCCCCCGAAATGCCAAAAAGAGCCCCCAAAATTATAAAGGAGCTCTGGTAAATTTGCATACAGTTCAATGCAAACCAAACATTAGAGTGCTGTTTCAAGCATGCAAGCTTGAAAAGTAGCCCCCGAAAAATACATTTTATTTTTTTCCCCTGCACCTGTATATATATATTGGACTTGGTCCTCAAAGGGTAAATAAATATGTGTTTTCTGTTTAGTTATATGAATCACCTGGGGGTGTTGCATAAAGAGTTGCTACTAATCGCATGTCTAAAAATGTGCCTAAATGCACAAATCTGATTTAGAAATTGGCTCGAATTGACTTCTTTTCTGACTTGCATTTAATCACATCTCTCTAATTGATCGCCTTTCTTTATGCGACAACCCCTGTAGCTACAAATGATTTTTGCTTTCTATGTAGTGAGGCTATAATATTTTGTATATATTTGTAATCACTTTCTCTTAGAAAGAATTGATTGCGATTACATCAATTAAACATCAATTAAATGAGTCCTTGCTATTATCCAGGTGATTTTTTTATTTGTGTTTTCATTGTCATACTAATTGTAAGTGGTCAAAGAAAGCATTGGCAAATATACAACAAATAGCAACATGTAATGTTTCCCTAGATTATGATATCATTAATTAGAGATCACAAGGTGCCATCACCGGGTCACAGATATACATGAATATGTATGGTATCATAAAATACCTGTTGAGGACTATATATCACACAGTATACTATAATCTCCATACCGGTAGATCCCAGCCTGAAAAAATTTGAACGTAGTCTTCAGTGGCTTTATTTTGCAGATATCAATTACCAGTAGTTACATTTTTAAAACCTTACTGAAGAGAGGCTAATCTATTGTCAGTCAATCTGTTTAAAATCACTTGTATCATACTAAATTCCAAATTTGTAACACAATTTTGATCTCGATTGCCAAAAAATGAATGGATCACAATCATTTGAATGTGTCCCTGAATATCATGCAATCATTGCAATGTCAACATCTAGGCAGCAAAATCAAAACAAACCATACAATGGACACAGTGCTAGAAATGTATTCCTTTTTTGAAGGTCTGAATTCCCAAAAGCCTGGCTCCAAATAGAGACAGATTTAAAATGTCATTTGTATTTTGTTGCCCAATTGGGCAAGTAAAATAGGAATTACTGGAATTTGGGTATGTTGTACATTAAACATTCTTCTCTTTCTCAGCCAAAGAAATAATTGAAGCTAGTGTCAAATGTATGCGCTGCTGCCGCTGCACCTTAAAATATAAATCAACTCTGGTTCAAAACCTAGCCTGTGTCTACAACAAGTGGTGACATTATAAATTTAGCTTGGTGTCTGGTGAAAGTAAACAATTTTCCTCTACAAAGTATTCTGATATCTTATTTATTGTTGGTTGAGTTTGACAAATATATGGTTTCTTTGGTATTTGCTAAGTAGCCATTCAACATTATTACATACCTGGCTAATTCCTCAGGAAAAGTGATTAATAAAAACATTGTCTGTCAATGAAACCTATCAAATGTAAATATGTGTCATTATGTAACGGACTGTAACAGTATTAATCTTCAGCAGGTTGATGCATCAGGTGGTAGGTGACTAATTTGGAAATGAAAGGAATTAAAAGTCCGGAGTCAGAAAAGTTCAATGACAAAGAGGTCCACTTTCACTATAGCTTGGAATTCATGGTATAGTCACATGCTACAGCTCAAGGTAAACCAAGTCCTATAATAAGATAATGAGCTAAAATCCAAGAATACTTTTAGTTTGGTTTCTAAAGGTAATCAGAAAATGGATGGAAAATTGAAATAGCAAAACATACCCTCAATACTCTCAAAGGTGAAGGTGAGTTAGCTCAGTTGGGAGCGCGTCTGACTTAGACACGAGAGATCCCCGGTTCGATCCCCACCATTGGACAATGCGTCTTTTATCACGCAATAAATTCGGGCTAACTCTCGTTGTGTGTTATCGGGCTCCCCCGTGTTTCCTATGCAGGAAAGGATTCACGCAAAACACTCCATCCCTCGGATAGGACGATAAATGGAGTTCCCGTATGTATATGAGACAGTCACACCTCATATACGCCAATAACCTAGTCTACTTCTTGAAAAGAGTAGGGTGTTAACCCGGTTGACTAGTATCAAAATCCTGCACATCACAACCGAATTAATATAATAATTAGTGCATAATAATCAGTGCACCTGTCCGGTTGGCTCCTTCATTGGGGCGTTGGACAGTAACAAGAAGAAGAAGAAGAAACTTCAGACCAATAGAACAAAATAATAGTACAAATTTAATATAGAACGCTGATCAGTAAACATCTAGTATGAAATGTACAATTGTACAATTTGCAATATGTTTCCCTATATTAATTTGTATAGGTTCCAATATAATATAAATGATCTAGTTTTTAATTGTTTAATACTTTGCCTTGATGGGACCAGCACAATGCAAACTGAAGGTTGATTGTGGTTCAGATTTAAACAGTGGACACATAATGATAATGGCTACAAGCATGTGACTGCACACAAGCTTCAAATATATCATCCCTGATACTTAGTTCAAAAATAGGTACTCAATGTCATTGGGATAGTTGTTTTAAAGGGATCGAGTAACTGTGACATGTGCAAAAAGTGATGAATGGTTGATAAATGTGTATTGTTTTTTGTTTATACGTCCACTGGGTATTGTGTGAATTTCAAGTTAAATGGACGTTATATGACCGTGTAAAGAGCAAAAATGCAAAATGATATTCGCAAATTCATTGCACTGACCTAGTACACGGTTATGACTATCCAGTGGATAGTTTAACACTTCAATCTAAAATATATTTTTAACGAAAGGGCAATTAAAAAAAAAAACCTGGTCCCATGATTCTATTGTTAATGTGAATACAACAAGGTATGATGAAACCGCCAGAATTCCAATTTGATTTTAAGGATTTGGACAATATTACTAGATCCCTTTAAGCCTGTAGCAACTATGATACAAATTTTGTCTTTATAAAGGGATCTGAAAACTATATATATTGACATAATATGCACAAATTTGCAAAATGGTTGATGAAGGAGTGTTGTGATGTGATGTGTCCACTGAGGAATGTGTGAACATTTTAATGTGAAATTAATTTCTTATGGCCTAGGAATGAACACAAATATAAAGTGTTATAGTATTTGCTGTCTCATTGCCATAAGTTTGTACACAGTTGAAATGATCCTCAGGATTTGTTTCAAATAAATAAAAAATATGTCAACAACTAAAAGAAATTTGAAAAAAAAAAACTATAGCTGGTTTCATACTATGAAAAGTAGTTCTATAGATGCAAGTAAGTTTGGTAGATTCAGAAAAGTAAATAGATTCATTTTTTATAAAATAAAAAAAATTTATCTACCAAATCCACCTCAGTCACTCTAAAGACCACCTGCTTATAAAGACCATATTTCATATCACTGAGGCTCAGTGATATGAAATATGGTCTTTATAAGCAGGTGGTCTTTAGAATTCGTCGGTTCACTTGTTTTGAACAATGTTATATGCATTCAACTACACAATGGCTTTCTAAGTTTAATCATTAAAATCCAATGTCGAAATACAAACCGTTTTTCTAGCGAGTCAATAAAACAGTTCTTTATGGACCAATGGTAGCTAGCACAAGTCGGACTGTTCAGTAGATAACCTATTTTTATATTGTATTTACCTCTTTTCCATCATGATGAAAAGTATAAGTTTGCAAGTTAGACTGTTGCTCTAACCACTATGCTAGAAGCTCTTTATGATGGCAGTACTTCCCCCAAATGTTAAGTTTTCTATTTGTGTGCTATTCAGAAGTATAAAACGGACACACAACCTGAAGGATAAGCATCAACTTAGAGATATTTGTGAGGGATCAATCAAAGAGATGCATCTTTTTCTGTATATTCGCACATTTCAAGATAACTGATCAGAAATGCATTTGAAATAAAACAAAAATAAAGAAACATCAATTTGACAAATGAAAATGGGCTTCTATGGGATTCTAACATGAGACCTTAGGATTGCTAGACCCTAAAGGCCTGGTCACACAGGACAACGACTAGACCCACGAATGCAGTACGCATTAGTATGAATCGGTAAAAAGGTAGAAATCGTACACGATTTGCCAACGATTTCTACCTTTTTACCGATTCGTACTAATGCGTACTGCATTCGCGGGTCTAGTCGTGTCCTGTGTGACCAGGCCTTTACCCTCCTCCTTAGCTAGAAGCTCTAAAAAATCATGACGAACTCATGAATATTGCCATGAACCATGTTATCTGTATCTCTTGATCTCTTGGATGGTCTTTGTAGTATAAATGCTTGTCAACTCTGTTATGTGCTCTTTACCCATGTTGCCAAGAAAATTACCTGATGCACTGCTGACTATTTCCTGTTCGTACAAATTGAATTAAACTATCACTATTCAGTGATCATTCGGTTCCCTTCTGTTTGGAAGGTAAAGAAGGCTAAGTCAGTAAATTATAATTAAATACAAAGGAAGTGGAGTAATTGTCAAAAGAAACAGGATTGTAACTTATTGCATACGTTTTGGGGTTTGCTAGATTTTTCCTTACTTGCTAGCTCATACTATAATGTTTCTAAATTTCCATACGTTTATTTTCCATTCTTCAAATTTAATGTATTTCATGTCGGATTTATATAGTTTCTTACAATCACGAGCATTGAACAAAATGTTTGGGGGCGGATGCCCATTACACAAGCTTTCTAGCTCTGTTGGTAGAGCAACGTTGGTCTAGCAATCTGGAGGTCTTGGATTTGATTCTCATGGAACCCAAGTTAGTCAAAGTTACGAAGGAAAGGAATTCTTTTGTTCAGGAGGAATTGAAGACCTTAGTTATATAGATATTTATTTACTGGGGCTCTTTTGGTAAATTCCATGACTTTTCCTTGCTATATAAATAACTTTATTTTGCTCCCTGTTTATTGATTTGATTAACTATTTACTATTTACAAGTTGGCCCAAATTTGCTTGGAAAATGGATGAATGTGCCAAGGGATGATAATTATATCTTTCTAATCGTGACTCAGTATAAATGTGAGTCTAGACGTATGAGTGGAGAGAAGAACTCAAAGTACCCATTCACATCTGTAATATGCTTTTCATATCAACCAAATTTTAAGTGGATAGGGTTCTAAGCGTGGCTCAGTATGAATGATGTAGTTTGTCAGTATCCCAGTGAGTCCCGACGTATGAGTGGAGAACAGAAGACCAAGGACCCTTACAATGTATCTAAGACCCCGTTTACAGTGAAAAAAAGGCCGGGCCGAGACGCGTCTCGGCCCGGCCTTTTCTTCACTGTAAACGCTCAAAAGGCCAAATGCGGGGCCAAAAGTGGCCGCGCATTTGGCCCTGCTCTGGAGGTAGTCTCGGCCGCGGCCGAGACGCATCTCGGCCCTGCTTTTTCTCACTGTAAACGCACGCAGGGCCAAATGCGGTACCAAATTGGGAAAACAATTCATTGCAAATAACGCGCCTTTGTTCTGTGACCCCGGCGTGCCTCCAAAATAATGGTTTGTTTACTGTGTTTGTTTACATGCAGAGCGCCACTACGACAAGATATTGAAAGGGCGGCCGGGCCCCGCCACTGTAAACGCACCAAAATTGGGGGGCCGAGTACCGCAATTTAAGCAGGGCCGAGACGCGTCTCGGCCCGGCCCTGCACTGTAAACGGGGTCTAGTATGCCTTTAGTATCAATATCAATGTAAACCCTGTATCAAGGGCTACAAAAATGCAAGTTATTATTATTAATGATATGGGTCTGGACATGTCTGGAGAAGTGCCCAATATGAATGGCGACATTGGGAGAAAGCCTGATATATGTAAGGAGTGTTTGATTTCTCCTGCTCTTCAGCAGTAGAAATTAATTGTTCTATGGGACTTGCCTTTTTAGCAACCAATCAGTCAGCAATTTCTGACTTGCCTGACATTGTTTAGAAGTTCTCTTACCCATGGCATTGTATAGCTGTGATCGGGCGCGCCGATTCGTTCCGAAAACACAATGCATTGGGGGGGCAGAGCATTGTTCACAAACAATGCTCGCCCCCCCCCCCCCCCAATGCATTGTGTTTTCCGAACGAATCAGCGCCTCTGGCTGTGATGTCTAATTTCTGTACTCTACAGCTCTCCAGTCCTTGCTGTTCTTTATGTAAGTTAAACGTTGTTGCTTGATGAAGAGTGTCAAGGCATATATTACGTGGATTAGACTGCCTTGATCTAATCCTTTGATTTCTTAGGTGATCTTCTGCAAGGTCTGTCCGATTCATTCAATCTATGTATTTATGTTGTGCTGTAGAATGTGTACAGATATTTTGTTGATGGCTGATATTTGGCCACTGTCCAACATGCATATCTTAGCATTTTTGTAGCCACTCGTAATGGTTACAATAGGGACATTTCTATGCAACCGTACCAGTAGGGTATGTGTGAAGTCATTTGCAGAGCTGCCGACCATTCTGTTTTTGCCGTAATTGTTAGGTTTTTATGCCTCCGCCAACGAAGTGGCCGGAGGCATTATGTTTTCGGGTTGTCCGTCCGTCCGTCCGTCCGTCCGTCCGTCCGTCCGTCCGTCCGTCCGTCCGTCCGTCCGTCCGTCCGTCCGTCCGTCCGTCCGTCCGTACGTCTGTACGTACGTCCCGTTTTCGTTCTCGCGATATCTCAAGAACCGGTTGACGGATCAATTTCAAACTTGGTATGAGTGTACATATTGGGGTGACAGTGATCTGATTAGATTTTAGGGGTCATGAGGTCAAAGGTCAAGGTCACATGACTCAATATATATGCAAAAATGCCTTGTTCTCGCGATATATCAAGAACCGGTTGACGGATCAATTTCTAACTTGGTATGAGTGTACATATTGGGGTGGCGATGATCTGAGTAGATTTTGGGGTTCATGAGTTTAAAGGTCAAGGTCACAGGAATCAATATATGTGCAAAAATGCCTCGTTCTCGCAATATCTCAAGAACCGGTTGACGGATCAATTTCTAACTTGGTATGAGTGTACATATCGGGGTGGCAATGATCTGATTAGATTTGGGGGTCATGAGGTCAAAGGTCAAGGTCACAGGACTCGATATATATGCGAAAATGGCTTGAAATGGCAAAATTTGAAGAACTGAATGTCATATTTCAATCAGACTTGATACCTGAAAGAAAACTTTTTATGCCTCCGCCAACGAAGTGGCCAGAGGCATTATGTTTTCGGGTTGTCCGTCCGTCCGTCCGTCCGTCCGTACGTACGTCTGTACGTACATCCCGTTTTCGTTCTCGCGATATCTCAAGAACCGGTTTACGGATCAATTTCAAACTTGGTATGAGTGTACATATTGGGGTGACAATGATCTGATTAGATTTTAGGGGTCATGAGGTCAAAGGTCAAGGTCACATGACTCAATATATATGCAAAAATGCCTTGTTCTCGCGATATATCAAGAACCGGTTGACGGATCAATTTCTAACTTGGTATGAGTGTACATATCGGGGTGGCATGATCTGATTAGATTTGGGGGTCATGAGGTCAAAGGTCAAGGTCACAGGACTCGATATATATGCGAAAATGGCTTGAAATGGCAAAATTTGAAGAACTGAATGTCATATTTCAATCAGACTTGATACCTGAATGTATCATAATGAGTCAATGTAGCCATAAAATGTTGGGGTAATGAGGTTGAGGTCAAGGTCACAGGACTCATTATACATGCAAAATAGCTTGTAATGGCAAAATCTCAAGAACTAAATGTCAGATTTCAATCAAACTTGGTACCTGAATATTTCTTAGGGAGCCAATGTAGCCATCAAAGTTTGGGGTCATATGGTCAAGGTCACAGGACTCAAAATATATGAAAAGTATGAAATAATTTTTCCAGTGCATGTTAATTTGGGCTCGATATTAAAATCGCGTGATAGCGGAGGCATAATTTTCGACTGCGCGCAGTCGAAAATCCATCTAGTTTCATTATAATTACGGCCGTATGATTTTTGAAGTTTTATTAGAAAAATGTGAATTTAAAATGTGACAATACATCAATCATTCTTTTTTTACTCCTCCCAAAATTCTGTTTGGGCCAGTTCATTCGTTTTTTAGATCAAGGTTGGCAGCTCTGCATTTGGGGCTATGGCCACTATGCACAAGTGCATCTATGGGTCGATCGATCTTCATTTGGCTAAACTGAGAACACAAGCATGATGGTTTTGCTGTCATCCTAAATATAGATGTGGTGTTGTGATGTCATCACGTTGCCTGCCTGGTTAATATTTGGTTTGTGAACATCAAATATGAACTTGACTATGTCTATGATGAAGGTAGCAGTTGCTAGATTTATTGTAATGGTCTTTTATTATTTAAAGGTATTTAAGTGTTAATGTAGGTAATTCAACTATAAAGATACGTTTTCGAACTCCAAATCTTCTCCTGACTGCACTGCTAAAATGGTATTTTCTTTCAAAAGACAATTATCTTTACAACTTTTAAATTTAGCTTGTAAAAAAGAGGAGTTCTCATGAGTACCCCATTCAATGATACCCCATGATGCATGGACCACTGTACTAGCAACTCATATGGAGTATGGCTTTATCAGGAGTACCCCATTTAGGGATACCCCATTATGCAGGGACCCCCCCCCCCCCACCTTGTTACTTCATATACACTACTCACAAAAAGTAAGTACCCCCCTATCATTTTTTTCATATATCTCAAAAAGTATTTCACCGATGTTGATCAAACGGTAATGGATGCGCAATTTTCTTACGCACAGTGTGAATGGTGAATGGTTGCCATAGCATTACGTTTTCATCATCAAAAAATGAATTTTCTAAAACACAGTGCCAAAAAAAAAGTTGCACTTTCAGTTTTATGTGGCATAGTGGATACATTTTGTACACGAGTAAGCTTTTGAAAACTAGTTCCACTGTGAACAATGCAGCAGTAGTACTGAATTACATAACAGATTAGTGAATTAGGCCAACTCCAAGATGAAAACAGGACATGACTTCGGCCATTCTAATCCCCAACAATTTCATATTGAAAGGCCTATTGTTTTAGAAAAATGCATTTTTGTGTCACTAAGAACAATGCAGCAGTAGTAGTGGATAACATAATAGATTTGTGTGTCGGGTAATTGTCAATAAAGATGTTTACTCGTATACAATATGTACCCACTATGCCAAATAAAACTGAAAGCGCAACTTTTTTGTTGTCACTTTGTTTGAGAAAATTCATTTTTTGATGATGAAAACGTAACGCTATGACAACCATTTACCACTCAGATTGTGTGTAAGAACATTGCGCATCCATTACCGTTTGAATGATCAAAATCGGTGAAATACTTTTTGAGATATATGAAAAAATGCTAGGGGGGTACTTACTTGTTGTGAGTAGTGTATATTCAAAGGTGTAAACGGGTACAAATTGGCATTACAAAATACCCCTAATTTTTGCATTTTGAGTACAAATTTATAAAAATACCTCTTTACAAAGATTTAAAGGTACCCTGTATTCCAAATTTTGCAAACATTTAAATTAAATTTGTACCCTGTTTTATCATCCCTGCTAACATAGTCATGTAATATATACCTTTCTTCAATTTCCACAAATGTTGTTTTTTTGTCTGCAAACACATGCTCAAATTGACCCATTTTTTTGCGAAATTGTGATTGATCATGCGTACACATGGCCAATGTGCAATGACACCATCGGTTAGGGACCACTGTACTTGTAACTCGTATGAAAAGGGTACTTCTCTCATTCTGGCCGCCACACAAACCCACCAGATGGTATGTAGGACTCGATTTAGCCCAAAATGAACTTGATGCCTTCTTACTACCACCCTACGATATGAAAAGGGTAATTCTGGCCCCCTGGCCGCCACACACACCCATGAGCAATGACACTGACACGGTGCCGTCTTTAATCCCTCACCTGGCATCATACATGACTAATCCACCGTATGACTAGGATTCATGCAACACGCACAGACAGATATCTGCACCGTAATGAATTACCATAGAGACGTAAGCTGCCCAACAACTATTTTGCATCAACGTTTACATTTAGTGAAGCCTTTATTAGAAAAACTAAGTACTCACAAGATAGAAACAAAATAAAAATAAATAAAAACATTTGAATGTAAGAAAGTGCTTGTAGGTAGGCAGAGGTATTTAGAAGGGGGCATTCCCACAATAAACATTTGAACTTGAACAAGAATTAAGCTGGAGAACAATGCAGGATTGACTATAATGATTGAATATTGATTATATGACTACTCCACTCTCTATTTAGAGAAGAAAAAAAAAGAAAAAAAAGATTATATGACTACTCCACCATGAATTGCCATAGAGACGTAAGCTGCCCAACAACTATTTTGCATCTATGTTTACATGTAATGAAGCCTTTATTAGAAAATCTAAGTACTCACAAGATAAAATTTTAAAAAGTTAAAATTAAAAAATATATTTTAAATAAAAACATTTAAATGTAAGAAAGTGCTGTAGGTAGGCAAAGGTGACAACAAGGGGGCTTTCCCACCATAAACATTTGAATTTGAGCAAGAATGAAGCTATGGACGAAGCAGAAGTGATTATAATGATTACAAATTTATTATAAATGACTGATGCAGCATATGACTAGGATTCATAGAACAGGCACAGACAGATATCTGCATAGTAATGAATCACCATACAGACATAAGCTGTCCAGCAACAAATTTGTAAATGTTTACATAGTTAAGTTATTGTGAAGCCTTTGTTAAAACTGCATACTCATAAGCTTGTAGTTTTCAAATGTGAAATTGCTAGAAGTATATAAGCAAACTTGTACACAAGAGGACCTGAATCCAACAAGAAATATCTAAACTTGAGCAAGGACGAAGCTGGAGATCAATAAAGTTGGGTCTTATTCGTGGATTTGTGGGGAGAATTCTTCATGATAGAATTTAATAGACATGATGTATTAAACTGAATATCAAACATTCACTACATATATTTGACACTTACACAGTAACTTAATCATAGTGATACACAACAGTGCTGGAGTCGAGTCTGGACTCAAGACTGCTTTTGATGGTCTCCTGACTCGGACTCGGAGCCAAGTCACAATGTAAAACAAATGGGAACATGCTACTATGGGACTTGGACTCGGAACTTGTGCACTTGCCAGCAGCCCTGGTACACAATTGACATGAGAGCTATTTTTGTATAAATTCATTTGCATTTTTATCCAATTTTTGTCGTTGTCATTCATTATATTTACTCTTACGATCTTTGAAATCTTGCTACTACTATACAATTTAATAAGTGGCCCAAAATTCAGTTGCAAAATTGTACGATATTCGGACAAATGCTACGGTGTCCCTGCTGGGCCCTTGAGGTGCCCATGCGATGCTGTCTATGGGCTTATGGGAAGTAATAATCGTACGATGCATCAAGAATGTTTAACTCTGCGCTTTAATCTGCCACGACGTCTTACAACAAGGAAAAATGCAACGGCGACCGCAGGATAGCCATGGCACCCGTGCGGCCGCCATAAGATTCCTGTAAGATTTCCCCCAAAAGAGGCATGGTACGGGCGCCTTATACCGAATCTGAGCATTTTTTACCTCTAGAGGCATTATTCAGTGTGTAAAAGAAGAATAGCAGACAGAGGGAAACGTGGGCAGGTGTAGGCCTAATGAGTCCTGGGGTGTTCTCACACCTCCACACAGGAAGGAAGTGGGGGAAATGCTTGGCACAGGCTGGGAGGGGTGTAACCCCTTTACCTGCTCCGTCCGAATTAGAGCTGTGTGTAATAAGTTGTTTATATAGGCCTATTTTATATTTCAATAGCAGTTAAGAGGCGATCCCCCCCCCCCCAAAAAAAAATAAAAAAATAAATAAATAAATAAATAAAAAATAAAATTGAATGAATTATAAATAAATAAATAATAAAAATAAAAGTTGCTAGGCACAGGCTGGGAGGGGTGTAACCCTTTACCTGCTCTGTCCGAATTAGAGATGTGTGTAATAAGTTGTTTATATAGGCCTATAGATTTTATATTTCAATAGTAGTTTAGAGGACGACCCCCCCCCCCCCAAAAAAAAAAATAATAATAAAAAATAATAAATCAATACAAACAAAAAATTCCTCGGTACAGGCTGGGAGGAGTGTAACCCATACTTAACTGCTTAGTCCGAATTAGAGCTGCGTGTAATAATTTGTTTGTATAGCCCTATTTATTTCAAAACTTAATCAAAAGTATTTTAAGGGACAATTTTCTCCCCAAATTGCCCCAAAAAGAGCCTCCGAAAATCATCATAAAAGAATCTTCAAAAGATCAACGAAAAATTCAATAAGAAAGTTATATGTAAATATAACATTTAAGTGTACAAATTATTTTAGAATGCTATTTTGATGCAGAAATGTATAACAAATTACCCCCTCCCCCTACAAAAATAAATCTTATCTTCCCTGGTTCTGTATTTTTTAGTGTAGAAAAGGTTGTACACGTTTTATGGAGTGTGGGGGCTAAAACTAAAAGTAGAGGGCCTTGATCGAGGGAGGAAATCTACCCACAGAAAGGGAAGAGGGTGTTGCAGGAACGTTAGCCAGCCGCCTTCCCTATCCCCACGCCCCGCCCCGCCATCACTCAGCGCCTGTAATGTAGGTCTATAGTCTGGCGGACCTTCGGATCTTGGGCCCTAAATCTCAGTTCACTGAGCTGTAGCCTCGTGGCAGTTTTATCTGCCGCTATATTTGAAATTGATGGCAAATCTTTTGATACGGTACTGCACTTTTATAGTTTTTACTGGGGGAAATTTTAATTTTAAATGTTAAGCCTGCTTGTATTGATATAACATTCTCAATTTATATGAGTTCTTTTTGGTTATTTCAGGGAGTAAATTAACTGAGCCCCCATTTATAATCTACTATTAGTCTGGTTCCACTAGTCTACACGTGTACATGGTTCATTGAATCCTCATTTTGCTTTTATTAACTTGCAGATAGGATATTTTCATTAAAAAACTACAGACTTAGTAGTAATTTAACATATCGTCAAACCTGGTGAATTGCCACAATGGGCAATTATATTTCAAACATTTATGTTTTGGGACACTAGATTCTGCTAAATGGGCCATTAAAACGTGTGAAATCTTGATTTTTCCTTTGCCATAATTATTGAAAAAAGGATAATCATTTCTGAAATTGTACAAGGTGTAGAATATTTGTCTTCCCAAATCTATGTTATTGTATGAGACCAAAAAGAGATACCAGCTCCCAGAGTGATACATGGGGTGGAATTCACAAAGGAGGTTTGTACAAACCATGGTTCAAACCATGGTCTACATCTATGGAGTACCATTTGTAAACTGATGGAGAAAGAATGTAAACTCCTTAATTGTTAAGAATGTTGATGTTACACATTTACTGAATGCACCAAATAAATGTTTGTCTTCTCAGATGGTGAAATTTGCTGATTAGCAAGCTCTAACAGTCATATAATTAGAAATTAGAAATTGTTTTACTTGTATACGAGCAGCACTCCATAGATGTAGACCATGGTTTAAACCATGGTTTGTACAAACCACCTTTGTGAATCTGGGCCCATGTTCAATCATCCGATCATCTGGATTAGATATGAACTAATGCTGTTATCCGATCCGGATCCGATCCGAGATCCCGGCGGTAATGGCTTCCGAGCCGATTCCGAGACGGATCCGAGAAATATTTTTTCTCGGTAGAAAATATCGGAAGATTTTGCCGACCCATTTTCTCCAGTGATAATTGAACATGTGTATGTTTGACAGTCCATTAAGTAGTGTAATTTAAATAAGAAATGGGGAAATCAATATTGTTTACTTTATGAGTGGTTATTTTGGAGAAATTCATGGTTCGTCAGTTCGTTTTGCAGTCGAAAATTGAACAGGATGCGCGAAATTGCTAGTCATTTGAACGATGTTGTGGACGGATGTGCAATCAAAGTTACGCCGATACTCGAGGGGAGACGTCTGTTGGATGTCTGTATGATCGAGCTAATAAGCCAGTGCATTCAAAATGTGGCTCTGAATACGTTTTATTGTCATTTGCACATTTAAAAATGTTCTGATATTCTACTTACATGATTTCTTGGCGTTTGATAGCTGGGCGGAAACAAAAATATGCCCCTAAACAATGAAAACAATTGCGCAAAATATCGATAAAAAATTACTACACCGCTCCCGTTTGCTTGTATAATTGCGTGTGCAGATATAGATCCGCCGCCGGGAATTCCCCAATTTTCGGCGGATGGATCTCGCGTAAGAAAAAACGTTCACCATAACACACGCAAAGTAATACGACCAAATTAATGCCTAATAACTTGTTGCATGTGCATGCAAGCTATAGCTAGCTAACTCATTGGAGTTCTCTCGAGGCCTAGCCGTCCGTAATCCGATTTTTTTCTTTGGAAATATATCGATAATTCAGCAGTTTTGTCTTTGATTTGGGGGGTTATTTTGTATTCTGTTCGGCTTTCAGATGCCATGTTATCATGTAAGTAGATTACCAGAATTGTGTGGTTCCCTAAAAGGGTAATTTATAGCCGATTTTTGAGGGCAGTGGCCCGGCAGTGGCTCACAAGCGCGGTTTTCCACGCGATTGGCGGGTTGAGTTTCTGTGAAACGTGTGGTGCGATGCCGAACAAACCATCGAAAAAATACTTTTCTTGCGAAACTCTGAATAATCTGAATATTATTTTTCCGTAAAAATTGATATGTACATGCCTCGAAACGTCATTATTATTAATATTTTTGCCATATAAAACAAGAAAGATGAGTCTACAACGCTGCATTTTTTCAGAGCAAATTGCAATATTTTTTTTCTCCGAGATCCGATCCGATCCGAGATCTCGTTAGCGATATAGAATTCTAACGATCCGAGAACGGGCCGGGATTTTTTGTTTACCTAACAGCATTAATATGAACTAATTTGGTACCGCTTCCTGAAAAGCTCAATTTTTGTTGATAGGTTGGATTTCACAATGTGTTGATCCATGATATCAAATGCTGCTGACAAGTTTAACCCAATGAATCTGTTTTTTTGTATATTGTAAACAAGCATTCTCCATAGACTGTAAGCCATAATATCTCTGGTTCTTCTTCAGGTTTGAAATTAGCACCCTGGGCTTCTAAGAATGATAATAATAATAGGTTTGATTAATAAAGTGCCTAATATGAAAAGATATCATATATCTAAGTTCTTTACACTGTTTTTAACCCAGTCATAGGATACAATGCTAGCCCACACACATTATGTGCACCATCTCCACTCCCTGGGGAGCATTCCTTCCAAGCGGCTCATGGGTATTGAGAAGATCCTTCACATATAGGCTTTCACCTCCTACCGGGTCCCCATTTATACACCTGGGCAGAGAGCAGCAATAGTGGATTAATTGTCTTGGTGAAGGACAAACGTAATGCGCATACACAGGGTTCGAACAAGGGATCTTACCATTGGAAAGCACACGCTCTATCAATCTTGCTTCACCGTGGCCCCGTTGCAGAAAGAGATACAATCAATTGTAATCAGAGTAAGGGGTTAACAGACAAATCATTTAATCGGAAAAATCATGACCATACTATTGAAAGTATGAAAAATAACTATTGTCTAGTACATTTGCGTCTTTTGTGGTTCTATTGTCTTAAGCGTTATTTTTTAATTTTTAAAAATGTATACAGACTTGTTTAATCAGGGTGATCAAGCACTGTTTTCCAGGGGGCCTTGTATTGGGGATTAATTGTATTATTTAGGAATAACACAACCCTAAATATATGCAAAGTGTTGGACATAGATCTATTTAATATTAAACGGTGCTAAAACACATAACATTCTGTGTGTTTTTGTGCAGGGTGGTCCCCTTAAATTTCGAGCCCTTGTTTATTAAAACATATCTACAAAATTATAATGCGACCAGAAATATACAAAACTGCTATTCTGGAAGGCTACCCCAGTTTTTAAGCATTTCATCATTAAAGGGCAATGCAACTCAAGAATAGAGTTTATCCTACTTTATACATCGTAATATGCCTGTTTATTATATGTAACATTAATCCGACTCAGATTTCTGCTTTGGAAGAAATATGTGAAAACTCTATCGGGTATGCCACTATTCACGCGAACACTGGAGGCCGCCATTATTAGGTTTGTGCGGACTACGGTCAATGATATGCACTAGTGCATTTCAATAGCACCGATTCAAACAATTGTCTGAATACTACAAGTAGATGCTTTGAAATCAGTGAAAAGCTTTTTGTTCGGCCCTAAGCACATACGTCAGAGTTTGCAAAGCATGTCGGGTAATTACAAGAACATGGCCGCACCCATCATCTTTTGCCGCCGTAAGAATTAGTAAACTGTGGGTATGTTCACGTAAGGATTTCATGGGATCCAGGAGGCCAAAATTGCCAAGTTATGTATCAAATCAAATGTCTGTTCACCCTCTAAACGATAATAATAACCGAAAGCCATAGTTTCATTGCCCTTTAACCCGTTCCCTTCGAGTTTCTGAAATCCCCATAGACTTTGTACACATCCCAACCGGTTCCCGTAGTCAAGGGGTTAAATGTGGCTTACAGCTCGTAGCTGGGTGGCCTCAAAGCTAAGGAAACAGACATAGGCAGGCGCTGCATAATACGTGACATAAGGCATTCAACGTGACATTTTTGGTTTTTCTGATCCAGGGCAGTAATGTTGCGTCTTCAACCTTGGGAGGTCAGAGCACTTTCTTGTCTGTGCAGAAGACCGACAACTGACAAGTGTGTCTTTAAAATAAAAAATTATCAGAGAACATATAAGTACAGATGCTTTGAAGGCTGAAGCTGGGCTATTTGAGGTCTTTCTCCATCCGGTGGTGTGGGGGGGGGGGGGGGGGGTGGCATGATTTGAATTTGAATTTGAATTTGATTTTAGGGGGCTGTTTCTGCACTGTGCACAGGGCTTCAAGACTTACAACTGACAAGTGTGTCTTTAAAATGAAAAATTTAAAAAGAACATAAGTACAGATGCTTAGAATGTCGGGCTATTTGAGGTCTTTCTACATCCGGTCGGAGGGGGGGGGGGGGGGGTTGCATGTTTTGAATTTGAATGTGATTTTAGGGGGCTGTTTTTGGCATTTCGAGGGCTAATTCGCCCTGACCCCCGGTTCACTTTTTCACTGCATTCTTCATAGTATTTTTTCGACCAATCCTGAAAGGGTCACAATTCTTCAAGGGAAATTTAAAGATATATTCTGTTTGTGGACTAAAAAGAGGAACGATTTCAGCCATGGTTTATTTCACTTCATTCTTTTAGTAATTATATATCAAACAATATCACGTTACTTTCTATCATAATCAGTTTTAATAATCATTACATTGATAAAGACCATCTTGTATGCTCTTACTAGCTGTTTCGTAATCAGTTCTAATATCGTTGAATACGTGGTTCTTACTAGCTGTCATGGCCAAAGCGACATTACATTGCAACACACATTGTGCAATAGTCAGGGATCTAGTAACATCATTGTCCAAATCCACACTATTACTTATAACTCAAATGGTTCTCTCATACCTTGTATTTGTATCAATTGCCAACAGAAATACGGAGCAGGTGTTGGTTTTTCAAATTTCCTTTTCTTTGAAAAGATATTTACGATTGAAGTGTTTGGATATGTTTTATGATCCACTGAAAAATTATAATGTGTACAAAGTCAGCGCAATGAGTAATTAGCCAATACCACTTTGCATTTTCGCTTATTACTTGGCCACATAACATCCATTTAATGTGAAATTGTCACGCATTACTTAGTGGACATATCAGAATACAACAATACACATTGTATCAACCCTTCATAACTTTTTGCACATTTCAACAAAGTTCCTAGATCCCTTTACAGCTATGTAGCAAAGTTACTAGATCCCTTTAATCATACAGCTATGTACATGTGATGACAAAGAACTCATGCCACTCCTTGGCGAGTCTGGTTGTCATGGAAACGCATGTGATGAGCGAGAGACTTGTGACACATTGCATATTGCTCATTAGTAAACGCTACATAGTCAAGGGAAAAAAGAGCAGATTTTACAAGTCATGAAAACTAGTCTAAAATAGCTGTCTTTTGTATTGGTTTGTCCAAAAAATGAATGTCTTTTACTAGCTGTTATGGCCAAAGTGAAATTATATTGCAACACACATTGTGCAATAGTTGGTGACAATTAATTATTAAGTCATTTACAATCTGAGATGAAAACAATTAATCATGCCACTCCCTGGCAAGCCTGGTTGCCATGGAAATGCATAAACTTGATGAGCAAGATATGTGTGACAAAATGTTCATCCGTATCTGTTACAGAGTCAAGGGAAAACAAATACCAATGTGTCTGGCTAGAAACCAGACTCTTCTCTGAGTCATATTTAAACTAGCCTAAAATAGCTGCCTTTTGTATTTATCATGTGTATTTTTGTTTGTTTTATTGACTGTCCAGAAATAAATGTTCATATTAAAGTAGTGGGAAACGCCCCACACACAAACAAATTAAACGTACGCTCTTATTACCAACCATGTGAAAGAATACAATTTTACTAATATGGGATTATACAAGGAAACCGTCTACTAACGGATATATTTGTAAAACTGATTTACAGTAAATTGATCGCCAACGTGGAATCGCGCATACACTACGTGCAAAAGTCCACGTGGTCCGCATATTATGCTTTCCGGTATGCAGCCCGTATGCTGGCTTGTCGATATCTCCAGTCTAGCGCTAGCGGCGCCGACACCTGTGTGAACGGGCGGTGGATTTATAGATTTCATGGGCGGCCATTGGATTTTTTCTGATATTTATACATTGTGACGATGCTTAGGTTGAGATTTTACTATATATATACAAGCCCTTTTTAGATACTTATTCAACAATATTGATCAATTATTTTGGCCAATATAAATGTTTTCTGTAATTTTCCCAAAACTGTTATTCATCTTTAAAATATATCTAGAATTACTCTTTTGTATTGATATGTTTAGAACTAACTGTCTTTTTGTGTTTATATGAAAAAAAGAGCTTTCTTGTGTATTGGTTTGTCTAGAAATTTTGTTTGTATTCACAATCTAGAAATCACTGCCTTTCGTATTGAATATATAGAAACAATTATATTTGTACTGCTATTTGTATGATACTCATCTATGAACTTCGCATCTGTATTTAATATGTCTAGAATTTACTGTCTTTTGTATTGATATATATATAGAATATATAAGTAATATCTGTTGTATTAATATCTCTAGAAATAAGTGTCTTTCATATTGACTTTGTATACTGTAGCAAAATGTTCCATGAAATTGATAGTGTCTGTTAAAATTAGGTGATTTGTTTTGTTTCTTTAAACAAAATTGTATTCTTTCTTTTTATAATTTCAGGGGACGGCCCTTACACTGGCTCGCTTGACAGGGGTAAGTTAAAATTCTTAAGTGTTTATTTATACATGAATGGAATTAAGCAAAACTTGTGTTTTCCTAAGGTATGTGTTTATGATTCCCATTCAGTTGTAAGAAGTATTTTCTTCTGTTTGTATTATGTTATCACTGTGTTGTTTTCTTTTTGGCATTCTAGACAGAGCATCAGTCATCTGGAACTACTACAGTATATATATGCTTCTCTTGTGAGACTTGGTTTGTTTCACTATTAGAGTTATTGATAATGGTCTATGTTAATTTTGAACAGGCAGTTTTGCTGGTCAAAATTAATCCTGAAATAAATTCTGAGTGTAAATCTAATTCAGCACTGATACAGTCAGAATACAGACATTATGATTTATCTTGGGACTCTGGCCAATTTTATTGTAATTCTATGTATGTGTGTGTGCAATAGTCTGAGAACTATTTGACTTCATATCCCTTGGAATTTGAATGTTGGCTATAATGTGTACACGTCTTTTTATATGATTTTTGGCTAATAGCTCTTGGATCATCTTTTGTGAATCGGAGATCAGGTTTTAAGTATTCAGGCCATCAGGTTGTTGTGCAATGAACATAATTTGCTCTGACATATAGTTTTAGCATGCGATTCATGCAAAGTTCATTGAAAATTTAGATAGAATGGTTAACTTGAGTGACGCTCATTAAAACCTACTCTAAAAATGTAATAACAAAGAGTTGAATCCTATTCTTTCCAGTGCTAATGTGTAATGTGTTTGCCCTAGTGGTACGTCATGGAGAAGGAAATCTAATTTTTTTTTAAAGAAAGAGAGTGTGAATTATCCTTTGCTTTTCAAGAAATGTAATGTGAGTGTGACGTGGAATAGCCCATTGACTCTTAAGAAAGTCCTCGTAAATCTAAGCACTTTTTAATAGTTCATGTGTCCAATGACCTCGCAGTTTCTATATTCAGGATGTTGTGCCAGAAAACCAGAATCTCGGAACACACTTTCAAGCAACTTTCCACAAATGGCAACAGCTGTTAAGGGTGTACCTTAAGTTTAATCTCTCAAAGTATGACCATGAGATTATATACAAAGCACTTTGCTACATGCAGTTAGTGACCCCCTTTTAAACGTTTGTTAGTAACTTTTTTTAAAGTTCATAATTCAGTTTTATACTTTTATTTTCTGATGTTAATGATTTTGAAGAATTACAATTTGTTAATCCTTTTAAAGTAATGATCTAAATTGAGGTTATATCATTTACAGGAGTGGCATAGCCGGAAATCTGCAAGGGGGGCGGGGCTCCACAACCTGCAAGCATATAATGCCCAAGATATTTTGGTGGGGTCCATTGTCCTGCATTAGGGCCCCTTGTGGATGTCCAGGGGTGGATTTTGTATTTAGCTATTCTAAGCTAAACAATAAAACCTTTGATCAGCTAATAAGCAAGCAAGCAAAAACTAAGTAATTACAAATTGCTGGGCCTGATCGGGAGGGGGTGGGGGGGGGGGGGGTGGGGGTTCATGACCAGGAGCCCACTTGCTATGCCATTGTTCCTCTGGGTTCTGAAATTCACAATTCTTGAAAGATTCTATCTACCATAAAAAGGTCTGTTTAATTGTTTGTTCAAGATACGAGTAGTTATATTAATGTTTAACATTTAAAGAAGGTTCTGAATTTTCATTTTGAAAACAAAAAATGGTCTTTTGATTCTCAAAGGAAAACTATGGACCCTAATATAGCTACAGCGAAAACTTAACATGTTCCCTTATATATTGTGCAATCCCCAAAAGGTTAATACAGGACCGACCAGGTTCCCCTGTAGGCAATGGGTTAAGATGGGTGTCTGCAAATCTTGAACAGGCCCTTCATGAACATAAGTTGCCTATGACCATTACCATGGTTACGCCATATGCCCTTGAGAGGGGTAACAGACTTCGAGGAGAGGGTGGGAAAATCCCTGTTTTTCTTTCTCTTCTGTAAAGCTCAGAAACTGTTTATTAAATAAAGAAGAAAAAAAATGGCAGGAATTTGTATCCTTCAGGTAACGGAAGAGGATCTTTCCATTGCGTAAATGGGGCACCAAGGTATGTCCTTGGGGTAGGCTAGGGCTCAATGCCAATTGATGAAAGCCAACCTTCCAACACTTTCAAGTGCCCACAAACAAAAATGCCCAGGTGCTTCTGTTTTCTTTGTTGTGGCTTTTGTTGTAAACAAAGCTAATGCATATATATGCTTAGTATGTACATGTATGCAAGAAATTAAAAGAAATCTTGATTATTGGAATATTGTTTAATGAAAGGTGTGCATGGTGGCAATACAAAGAAAAATAGCCTGTAAAAAACTGACCTTTATGGACAGATTCCGAGGAAAAATGTCTCTGGATGAACTGAATTCTCAATCCTGACTTGTAATGTTGTCCTGTGCTGTCTTGTCTTGAACATGCATTTAAAGTACATACGCATATATGCCAAAAAATGTTTGCACAACATTTGGTGAGATATTTGTGAGACCATTTTTATTTTAGTCACTTCAGCCCTTTTTTCTCCAAATAACAGTATACTATATTCACATATTTGATTTGATTATTTAGATTTTGCCCGGCGATATACTTCCTCATTTAGATTTTGTACACTCTTCGCAAATCATTTTGGTTTTCATATTTTGGCTGTCTGTATAAAATTCTGCAAAATAATACCCCACATTAGCTTTAAAAACATTACGCAAGAGGAATATGTTGATAGTTACCATGGTTACCCCCCTTTGTCCTTGGAGAGGAGTAACAGTAGATGATGACAGATGATGTTCTATGTTACGTTTTGATTACGCAATGAACAAAGTGTAAGTGACTTGTACAAGGATATTTATTTCTTATTATATATATATTTTATCTTTGTATCACTCTCTAGATCAAGATCTTACACAACTTGGCAACATTTAAATCCTGGAGACACAAACATAATCAGATAACTTTAGATGTGAAATTTGAATTAACTTGAACAAGTCCTAGGAAAGTTATACATGCTTTCTTCTTTGGAATTTATTCAAAACTTTATTATAACCTTGGATAGAGGAAGTAGATATCAAATAACTTTGGATGTAAAGTGCAAAATTGTCACGATCAAGATTGAAAGTGATGCATCAACTTTATATTTTCCCACAAGTAATATTTGAGACTTCAAACATACACCAATTTCATTGCAAGATTCTTACAGGTGCACCTGTAAAGTGTCAGATATTGCCCAAAATGACATTTGAGACTTCAATCCTGTACCGAAATCATTGTAAGATATGTCCGAATGATGTGTGAAAGTTTCATTGAAACAGAACACTGCTTTCGTGGTTAAAAAAGCAAAAATATGCGTCAGCTTTTACAACAAATTACTGTATGACGTTTATGAGGTTTATGACCGTTCATCAACGCTCTTGAGGTGAATGATAGATATTGTCATACTAAAGGGGCATTTGAAAAAGTCTAACCCTATTCTATTCTTCTCTTACCATTTATAAGCTAAACAATATATGGTAGAAGAGAAACGAGGAAGCTCCAAGTAATTTTCGTGGAGTTAGACACTTTACGGGCAGCCCTTTAAGAATGATATGTGAGAATTTCATAGATTGTTAGCATGAAGTATCAAATTTCAGAAACTATGTACGATTGAGTATCCAAATTTGGATACTCTGGACTACAGTCGAAAGCATCGATAGTCACTTTCAAATTCAATCTTAAATATCTTCATAAATTGGGAGACATTTGATAAATCAAAACCTATTTCATTCTTCTGTTACCAGTTCTAAGTCAAACAACAAGGCACAAGAGAAGTATGAAAGCTGCACATTTTATTTTGGTTGAAATTTTACAAAGTTAATGGATCACTTTAATACTGAAAGTATTATTTCTTAGCTCTAGAATGAAACATTAGTCTGAGGCAGTAGAGTAGATGGTAAGGTGAGGGGACTACTTCTAAAGAGAAAATAGATTGCCTTTTAAAATTTTAAAATATTTAAAGGCCAAGTTGAGTTTTGGTAATTTCCAAAGTGCCCCCCCAACATCGATTGTAACGGATTTGGTTGATTTCAATTCCATATGAAAGATCATCGAAAAAAACATGGGAAATAATAATAATTTCCATTCAAATGCTCTAATTGTTGTGAAATTTGCTTTCAAAATATCATATAAAAGTGGTTGCCGCCCGGGTATCACTTTTTAGAACCGCTAGTGCGAGGCACTAGCGTTCTATGTTCTCCTAATAAAAGACTGAAACCAAATATTTGTGTGCACGCTAATTGTGCTTAAAACTATACATATGATACGGTACTTACCAGCAATTTACTCTCCAATATGTGATCCAACTACCGGGTGGATTAAGATTATGATTTTTCCTTCCATTCCGCAAAAAATCAGTGATATATGCGCCTCATGGACCAGTCTCTCCGTGTGTTAGCGCGACTGTGAACGAAAGGCGAACGAATGCGAATGGGGCTTGCGAGTTGCGTCAACGGCAGTGTTGGAGTCATACTTCTATGGTTGCGATACATAATATACACGTACTACTGTATAGTATTACCGCACACAGTGACTGCACTGTACAGTCCCGTATTACCGCACACTGCACTATACAGTCCCGTATTAGGACCTACAACGCTAGTGCTTCGCGCCGAGTTAATTTGACACTTCGAGTTGTAACGGCTCTTTTTGAATGATAACAGGGGTTTTACTTTGTCGTTTGTAATTGTGTATACTTTTCGAGCATGGTGAAGTTATAACTATTAGTTTGTATCGTAATCGTGCAGGTTTTGGTTACTAAAGTTAAGTTTGACCAATACTCAACTATCCCTTTAAGCCCTCATGAGAAAATAATTAATAATGTAGAGGGGCTTTAGATAATGGGTTACCTCTGATTTCATGACAAATTTTAAAACTCTATGAAAAATTATTTATATGCAATCCAGTAAATGCTTTTCTTATCTAGTCACTTGTTGCGGTTACTTAAAACATAAATTGAAATCACTTGTCCTTAGCGAAAAGGGGATGTTTATGATGAAATGAGAAACTATGATTCAGAATGTAATTCAATGTACTCAGGAGCAGTGCCCCCTAGGGCTGAAATAAAGACAATTGTGAAATCTCTAAAAACTGAAAATCAAGTCAGTTTTTACTTTTGTCAGCATAATGTTGAAATAGAAACATTCATTGCAATGTGTAATATGCGCTATATACAAAAGCTGCACATTATTCATTACACGTATACATACAATGAAGAAGGTGCCCCCTATACATGTCCCCAGTTGCTATTGCTGTTTTTCCCAGCATACCTCTGCTTGTTCTTTGAACACACATTGACATGGTGGTAAATGCTCACGTGATCGCACAGGTATCACTGGGCCTCATCAGTTAGGCTTTTTCTTGGAAGAAAAAAATCCATTTCACTCTTTGGCTAGCTATGTATAATCCTCGATTTAAAAAAAAGTTGTCATGAAGCATTATAAATCACCATCTGACTAAGTAAAATACCCGTCGTTGATTGGCTAACACAGTCACGTGATTGCCATATCAGTTTTAACTGTTACATGGCAGATGCACTGTTAACGGGGTGGCGCGCGCTGCAAAAGTCATTTCAATAAATTTATAATACAAATATTGTTTGCAATTTATTTAGGGTCATATGACGGAATACTTGGTGGTTGACCTTAAAATCTTAGCATCCTAAGTATGTTAAAGTAATCTGTTAAACCTCATAAGATTTTTCCAAAAATAATATTTGAGATTTCAGTCATATTAATCAAATAATTACCGTTGGTGAAGGAGATGGGACAAACTATCACTTCTGAGGCGATCTGGATGACATACCTATCTTTCCGAAGCGAAGCTGAGGAAAGATAGTGTACATACATTCAGATCGTCGAGCAAGTGATAGTTTGCCATCGCCTGAAACCAAAAGGTGATTATTTGCTTTATATTCCACATCAGAAACATTTCACTGGTAGGGTCTACGAGAAAGACGATCTAACTGTTTCGTCGAGCATCTTTCGCAAGCTAAAACAAGACCTCCGCTCGCTGGAAGCTTTCATAACACGCATCTCTATGGACAGTGCATGCAGTACTTACGTACGTACATCACTGCGGTGGCCGTGGTCACCTGCTGCGTTGAAGATAGTACCCAGTGCAATTAGTGCTGTAACCGATCATCGGATCGGCATGCCGATCACGATCCGATCATACATGATCGGACCGTTTTTGCCGATTTCCGATCATGCAGAAAAAATCGGAAGATCGGATCGGCAAAAAAAAAAAAATCCGTTTTTTTTTCTTTGGAAAAATGATCCTAAAAAACATATTTTGGGAATATAAATGAATACCAAAGCAACATATATCCATATTAATAAGCCCAAAGTAACCTTGTATGGGTATGCTTTCATTTAAAACTGATTACCTCTCCTTTTACAAAATTATTCGAGCCGATTTTGAGCTTAGTCCCATGTGTTTCTGAAAGGTTACGCCAAATTAATCACATGGGACTAAGCTCAAAATCGGCGTGAGTAATTTTGTAAAAGAAGAGGTAATCAGTTTGAAATGAAAGCATACCCGTACAAGATTACCTTGGGCTTATTAATATGGATATATGTTGCTTTGGTATTCATTTATATTCCCAAATTGTGTTTTTTGGGGATCATTTTCCAAAGAAAAAAAAAAACGATTTTTTTTTTTTTTTAATAGCCGATCATCCGATCCCGATCATCGATCCGATTTCGAAGATCGATAAAATGTTGCCGATCCGATCAAACGATCCGATCATCAAGGTCAGTTACAGCACTAAGTGCAATGCACTATCACCGAAGATAGTACCCAGTGCAACGCACTTTCACCCAAGATAGTACCGAGTGTAACAAACTTTTCTTCTCCCATCAATGATGGGCGAAACTATGTTTCATCACGTGATTAACTTTTGACCAATCGTAGAGCAAGATTCTTAGTACCGTAAAACTCCGTGTACAAGGCGCACTTTTTTTCCGTCGGAAAAAATCAAATTGGGGGGGGGGGGGTGCGCCTCATACACAGGTACAGCAAAAAAAAAAAAAAAAAAAAAAAATTGTTTTTTAAATTTTTGAATTTTTTTTTGGGGACACCCTGTAGTCATGTTCAATGCGTATTACACTGGTCTAGGACATGACAAAAGCTTGATGTGAGGGGAACATTTATCAAAATATACCTTTTTCCTACATAAATGATAGTGGTTAGCAAAACAAAACAAAACAGTTTTTTAAGCAGTTACACTGCTACTAATTGATCATTCAAATGTTCATGAGTAGCAGCACTCATTTAATATTCAATTTTCTAACCAGTGGTTATACATTTTTCTCATTAAAAAAGGTTTTAATGAATTTAGTATTTTGCATATTTAATGAGCATTGTTATCTAATGAATATATGAATATTCATGAGCAACAGTGTTATCGCTCAATAAATGTGCAATTTTTGTAATAACCACTATGTTTTATTTGAGAAAATGTATATGTTTATGAATGCTACATTAAACATTAAGCCCTTGTTATGCCCTAGAACAGTGATGTTAGCATTCCAACAGCACTACAGGGTGACTAAAAAAATACAGGGTGTCTTAATTTTTTTATTTTTTTATATTTTGTTTAATTTTAGAAAGTTGGGGGTGCGCTTTATACACGAGTGCGCCTTATACACGGAGTTTTAAGGTATGTGGAATAGAGTGGTGAAGTGTGATGTCATAAATGATGTCATAAATATATTTTTTTGAATTTTCAAATTTGGTCTTCATTTTCAGAAAGAGCATAACAAATAATGTCCAAATACCGAATATATCAAAGGAATAGAAAGGAATAGGTTACGCTGAGATATGTCCATCCGAATGATTTTTTTGTCAATTGGCAATCAGTGTTATAGTGCACTGGTTCATAAATTTATGAACCAGTGCACTATTTCACTGATTGCCCAATGAAGTAAAATTTACTCGGATGGGCATATCTCAGCCAATACGTAACCTATACCTTTGATATTCGGTATTTGGACATTATTTGTTATGCTCTTTCTGAAAATGAAGACAAAATTTGAAAATTCTAAAAAAGTGTTTTTATGACATCGTGGCTTCTGTACTCTATACCAATATCGCTGTTAGATTGTTCTGAATGATGTGAGATAGTTTCATAGAAACATGATAAAAGTATGCTATTTAATAATTTTAAAAGGTGAAAATGATTGGCAGCTATTATCATCTTTGCCATTTATTTCGACGCTGCTATCAGAAAGCTTTCTAGAACAATCATAGATATCTCCATAATTAGGAAGAAATTGAAAAAATCAAAGCCCATTATATTCTTGTTACCATAATATGCCAAACAATAAGGTACAAGAGAAGTGGGAAAGCTCGAGTTAGATTTTTCATGAATTTGACAAAGTTAATGGATCACTTTAACCTATTCAGGACTAGTCCTACGAAATACTCCTGCAAGAGTCTAGCATGTTTTAGCAAAATCTGTTCATCTTGAATGGGTTAAATTTGTTCCTCTCGATTCACCTGTTGTACCACTTCTATCATCAGTTAATTACCTTACTGTGTACCACTCCCCAGTAAGCCAGCAAGCTATCAATATTACACCTCTCATGCATGCTCTCATGTAGGGATATCTGTGCCAGGTGACCTGTGCACACTTCTACTGCTATGTCGATACTCAGCAGGATCCAGAAGTCCGGATATCGTCGACTCATCAGTGTACTAGTGATTGAGAACTTGCGATATTAACCCATTTCATCTATCAAGATATTTCAAATTCAATATAAGTTATATTTGAATATAATTCCCCAGTAGAAAGCATGAGGTAGCTATCAATTTCACACAACACCACTCAGGCTCTCAGCCTCTCACGCACATGTATCTGTACACAGGATTTACTCATCAGTGTACTAGTGATTGAGAACTTGCAATATTAACCCCTTGCATCCATCAAGATATTTGAACTCCAGCATAAATTAGTAACCGCATATAATTCCCCAGTAAGCCAGCTAGCTATCAATGTCACACCTCTATAAAGGCTCTCATGCAGAGCTCTCTGAGAACAGGATCTACTCATCAGTCGAACATTGATGGATACCTTGCAACATTAACCCATCTTGTCTCAATCCATCAAACCAAATGTGTCATGCACAGAGCAAACCTTAATCCTAACCATAATCCTAGATAATATGTTTTCTGAACCTGGCATTCTAGGTACTTGGTACTCAATACTATAGGTATTTGTAAGAAATCCATATAAAGCCTAATGTTAGTCAAGCACAGCTTTGTATCTATGCACAGGATCTACTCATCAGTGATAAAAAAGTTGCAAGATTAACCGATTTTTGTCTTAGTTATCCCATCAATTATCAAGTTATAAATCCTCTATCAGGTGAGTTACCCTATCAAGGACAACACTCCTGACATTGAGCCCATCCTACCACCCATCCTCTCCTTACTATTACCCAGACCGCTGTATTTCTTTTTAGAACTATGAGCTCAAGAAAGAATAACTATATACAGTCCTTTATAGGACTACCCAAGATAGTACCAACAGTCCTTCTCACATGGTGCAACCGCAAGCCGACTGTATCTACATCACCATGGAAGCCGAGGCCTAGAAGCAGCATTTAATCCCATTTCGTCTTCATACATACACAGCATATTAGCACTTCCTGTACTCATAGACTTAAAGGGATCTGGGAACATTGTCAAAATCCCCCAAATCCAATTGGAATTCTAGCGGTTCCCTCATACCTTGTCGTATTCGTATGAACAATAGAAGCATGGGACATGTTTCTGTTTTTTAATTTCCCTTTCATTAAAAAGATATTTACGTTTGAAGTCTTCAGATGTTAAATTATCCACTGGACCGCAAAAAAACATGTACAAAGTGAGTGCAATGAGTTAGTGACTGTCACTTTACATTTTTGCTAATTTCTCCGCCATATAACATCCATTTAACTTGAATTTTTCACACATTACTCAGTGGACATATCAGATCACGACAATACACATTGTATCAACCATTCATCAGTTTTTGCATATGTCAACAAAGTTACTAGATCCCTTTAAATCCATGGGAAGTTATGGTCTACTTTGCTCCTTCATAAAGTAATCCTAGCTATCAAACCTCTCACACCCAGCTACCTGTGCACAGGATCTACTCATCAGCGGAATCCATTTCGTCTTCAATATTTTCATCTCAGACGTGGCCTTATAAACATTGATGTAGACTAAATCCATGGAGTTATGGTTTACTTTGCTTCTTAGTAAAATAATCCTAGCTATCACACCTCTCATGCACAGCTACCTGTGCACAGGATCAACTTATCAGCGGAACCCACTTCATCTTCAATATTTTAATTTCCTGATAGTTCATACGTGTATGTATACATAGCACATTAGTTCTTCATGTACTCATAGACTAAATCCATGGGGAGTTATGGTTTACTTTGCTCCTTAGTATATTAATCCTAGCTATCATACCTCTCATGCACAGCTACCTGTGTACAGGATCAACTCATCAGTAGAACCCATTTCGTCTTCAATATTTTCATCTCAGTTGTGTCCTTATGTAAACGTAGACATAGATTAAATCCATGGAGTTATGGTTTACTTTGCTCCTAAAGGGGGTTTTACACTGGGCCCTGCGTAGAGTTGCGTATAGTGTTGCGTACCGACTACGCCGAGTGTACGCTGCCCTACGCAACTCTACGCAACTCTACGCTGAGGTACGCAGAGGGCTACGCGAGATGGACGCAAAAAATTAAACATGTTTAATTTTTTTCGCGTACTGTCTGCGTAGACACTGAACGCAGAGAGTACACAAGTCTACGCAACACTACGCTACTGTACGCCATGCCAACGCAAGTCTACGCAACACTACGCTACTGTACGCCATGCCTACGCAATAGTACGCTTCCCTCACTACGCCAGTCCGACGAAACATCTTCTCGCGGCTCCTACGAGCGTTAATTGCCGAAGAATGTTTTTTGTTCTCGAATACGCCCCGAATACGCAGCCTATTTTGGCGTACACACTACGCAACTCTACGCAGATCCGGTGTAAAAGGGGCTTTAGTAAAGTAATCCTACCGATCACACCTCTCATGCACAGCTACCTGTGCACAGGATCAACTCGTCATTGTTCTACCGATTGAAACCAAGGAGAACATTTTACATTGTCTTCCATTTACCCTCTGTAATTAGCATTTTTGATCTTTAAGTATTAGACACATGTATACTTAGCCCCCCCCCCCCCCCCCCCCAACCCTTCCCCACAAGCACACACACCAGACCCTTCCATAGCTGCACCACTGTTCCTAATGTAAAATTATTGTTAGATATCCTCCATCTAATTAAACATATTTGGGGGGATAAAATGTAAAGAGCAACATCGGCCTATGCACATGCTTTCAACAGGCTGTATGTTATTGTGAGGACTTAGTTTATTTATATCCAGTAGAGCCATAACTTGTTTTTATTGCAGTTTAAACCAGTTAACAAATAATTAATTAATTTTAGACAAGCTTTACATTCATTTATATAACATCGAACCATTTAAATTCTTAAAGGGGTAGTACAGTTTTGGTAAGGCTGAGCTTTAGTAACACAAACTGTGCAATAACATTACAAACTAATAGTTATAAATAACTCCACCATGCTCGAAAGGTATACCGTAAAACTCCCGTGTATAAGACGCACTTTTTTCCGTCGAAAAATTTTCAAAGTGGGGGGTGCGTCTTATACACAGGTACAGCCAAAAAAAAAATTTTAAAAAAAAGTTTACATTTTTAGGGTATTAAGGTTTAGGGTATGACATGAACTTACAGTCAGTTGTAGCATTCAGCTAAATATACCCTTTTCTCGCACAAAAAAATATTGGTTACAGATGTAAAAATTGCAAGTTTATTGAGCAGTAATACTGCTGCTAATTAATGAATATTCATACATTCGTGAGCAGCAGAACTAATTAAATATGCAATTTTCTAACCAGTGGTTATAAATTTTGCTTATAATTAAAATTAGTAGTAAATTTAGAAAATTGCATTATATTTAGTGAGTATTGGTGCTCATGAATATTCATGAATATGAATATGAATATTTATGAGCACCAGTGTTACTGCTAAATAAATGTGCAATTTGTGTACTAACCACTATTTTTATGTGAGAAAATGATTGATGAATGCTACATTCAACATTAAGCTTTTGTCATGCCCTAGACCAGTGGTATAAGCATTCCAACAACACTTCAGGGTTTAAAAAAAAAATACAGGGTGTCCCCCCCCCCCCCCCCAAAAAAAAAAAAAAAATAAATAAATAAAAAATGTTGCTGTGAAAGTTAGGGGTGCGTTTTATACACGAGTGCGTCTTATACACGGAGTTTTACGGTATATAGAAAATTACAAACGACCAAGTAAAAAGCCTGTTATCATTTTTTTTAAAAGAGCCATTAAAACACAAGAGGGCGCTCTCTAAAAAATATTTTGGTTTCAACCATTTTTCATACAAAATTATACATGTGATGTTTTGTTGAAATAATGATTAAATAGAGAGATCATCAATAACTATTTCAAAACCTTTTGAAATTTTTAGGAAAAATGTGAGCATTTTTGTAATAAAAAAAATAAAAATCATCGGATATATTTATTGATATTTCAGGCGTTTCTGAACCGATTTTGATAAAATAAAGTTTATTCTGCAATTAAAATTGATTGCTCTTTCAAATTTTACACTCAGTTTTTCATTATCTCACAAAAAAATAGTAAATATATTCATAATTAGAGAGACAATTTAGATATCAAAACCCATTGTATTCTTCCGTTACCATAAGCCCAACAACCAGGTATAGGAGAAATGTGAAAGCTCCAAGGGATCTTGGTTGAGCTCAACAAAGTGAATGGATCACTTTTAATAGGTATATTTTTACATTCTTTAAATCGTGAATGGGCTTATTGGAAATGAGATGCAAGAGTATCTTATTTCAAAATATTTCAGTCAATTAAATATAAGTTGACAGTAGATAGAAGTTTCTATAAGTTCTTTTATGTTCATGTTTATATATTTGTTTTAAAATGAAAAAAACATGCTGACACTGAGGTTATTATTTTTTTTAATATATCAATTGTTTATTGTGGCGCCATTGAATATTCTTGTTTAAAAGAATAATAACAAAAGTAAAGTATGCATTTTTTCTATAGTGCGTATTAAATATATCTAGGTAATGCGCATCTGTATTAGCAAGCCTCCACACTAACCTTTTTTCTCTACTGGCCCATTCAGGCAATTATAACAATTATTTTCAACTTTTACTTGCCTGAACAGAAAATGTATTTGCCCACTTATTTCTAGGTGGATTTAAATGTTAGGAATTACATTTTCTCTCATAGTTCATAGTTGAACGAAAATGCAAGTTGCCTGATTGGACAAACAAACGAAAATTATGAAATTTTACTTGCAGCACATCATTTGTTACTTCCGCTGGGCATTCATGCAAGTGCTAGTGTAAGCCCTGTTATAAAATAAATGTCAACATTCAAGCGATACCGTTAAACAATAACAACAGAAAAAAAACACATTGGGTAGATAATTGAGTAAGGGCAATGTCACAATGATCAACGACTCATTAATTTGTCGGAGAGCTTTGAACAAAGACTAGCTGACATTTTCGCAATTGACTAATGCTTCCGAGAGCAGACAGGCGATTCTATTTTGAGATATCCCCCCTGTTTTTCATGTATTTGCATGCGACTTGAGGACCCTTGGCTGTTGATATACTTGATCCTGTGCCAGCCATCCCACAGTATGTATTTACTGTTCGCATATGTCGGTTGAGAAAGAGAAGGGCGTTAAGTCATTTTTTTGTACTTGGAGATAAGCATGTTTAAAAGTATTTTGGGAGCCCTGTAGAAACCAATCGTAGCTCTCTTTGATTTTTTATAAATTAATCGGAAAATTGAAATGATTATCAATTAATAATTTGATATTACAATAAGGGAGCTCTGATCTACAAGATGGTCTGCATAACTCAATTTAGCCAAAAACGTATGTACGTCCTTATTGCTCTTACCCTACCAATAGAATAGAAGTGCTTGTTGCAGAAAAGCCTTGTGTAATATCTATTTTCCCCCTTTTTGATATGCCCTTGTGTTGGGGGGCTTCTAAGGGGATGATTTTTATTTAATGCACGCACGCCTGTTCTCCACACATTAAAGATGATGATTAAAGGGACTTAGTAACAGTGTTCGGATGTTAAATTATCCACTGGACCGCGAAAACTGTACCAAGTGAGTGTGATGAGTAAGTGGATATCACTTTGCATTTTTTCTCATTACTCGGCCATATAACGTCCATTTAACTTGGAATTTTCACACAACACCCAGTGGACATGTATCAGATAATAATATACATTGTATCAACCACTCATCACTTTTTGCACATGTCAACAAAGTTACTAGATCCCTTTAAAGGTACCAGTTAACAACTTGCAAACAAACTTGTGGATGGACAAGTTGGATATATATTGATAGTTTGATTGTCATGGCATGCATTTAATGTTCTGCAAAAAATGTCATGGCAAAACATTTTGATGAAAGACATGTACATGAAAGGGTACTTATTTCCCCCCTCCAAACTGAATGGTTTTCCAGTTTGTTCTCCAACAGTGTTACCAGTAACTTTAATATGTCTTTTGTTCTGAGAGGGTTAAATAGACTTTAAAGTGATCCATTAGCTTTGTAAAATTCAACCAAAATCACTTGGAACTTCACATTTTTCTTGTACCTTATTATTGTTTGGCTTATGGTAACAGAAGAGTGTAATGGGGTTTGATTTTTCAAATGTCTCCCTAATTATGAAGATATTTAAGATTGAATTTGAAAGCATCTATGGACCCCTTCGACCCTAGTCAAGAGTATCCAAATTTGGTTAAACTAAATCCTCCATAGTATCCACATTTGGAATTCACTTTAATAAACAATCAGGATAAAATCAGACATCGATTTACTCTTTATTTCCACTTGGTAAACATTTTCTTTTCTATGAAAATCTCACATCAGTCTCAAGAATCTTACAATGATATCGGTCTATGATTTAAGTCTCATAAATATCAATTTTGGGGGAAAATATCAAGTTAATAGATCACTTTCATAGTTAAAGTACTTTATCTTGTCATTATGTACTTTTTATCGCCTCATCACTTTTTGTCATTCAGTTTTTATTTTAAAATGTTTATCCTAGAAAAGAACATCCTTGTGATATGATTGATTATCAAGGGGTGAACATTTATTCTAAGTATAAAAATATTGTTTGGCACATATTTCTTGGAAATTTGTCTAAATATAAAACTGTTCTCTCTTTAATAGCAGTAGTTGTTTGAATGATTGTATCCTATGAACAATTCATTGATGTTTATGTCACCGAACTGGAAATTATGAAATGTTATATTTAACATGCTTTATCATATTGATTTCATGTGTAATAATGTTAGCCGTGTAGGATTTCAGTCTGGTAAATTAGATCCAGACACTCGGCCATGTCACGTCCTAAAATAGCCAAGCCAAATATCAACAGATTTGTTCAAGGCACGTTACAAACTGCTCGAGATCTATTTATGAAATTAAATTATGTAGTATGTACAATAACATAATATTGCAGTCGTTTTTAGAAGTGAATTACATCTGAAGAGAGGAATTGTCTCTATAGTTTGTTAGAGTTTGAAGATGCATGTTTCATTTGAAGTTTCAATGTTTTAATGTAAAGTTATTTATTTTATCTTTTGGAAACATTTTTGAACCGTTGTCAAAAAAACATAATTGGCAAGGTGAAAGGGCTTCAACATGAAATGGTACAGTAATTCAATCTTTGATATCCAGGAAGTATTGCACATTTCTACAAGATTACAAGAATCAGTTCTATTTTCCATTCCTGTTCTCTATATATTTTTTAATTTCCTGTATTTATATTAATTTAAACTACAAGACCTACATGGTTACTGTTGACAGTGGGTAGCTTTTTACTTCTATACAAACAAACTACATTTATAAGAGAATGCATGTTATACTAAAATAAAGTAGTTTTAAAGGGATTAGTGTGACTCCTTGGTAACATTTCATAATTATATTATATCATATTGTCTAATTGCTAGTTTACCTAGAAGTTTTCTTTGGCAATGGTCCCATTTGAATTATGTTCTAAATTAGCTTATTAGAGCAGTTGCACAGGGTTTTACAGTTTTGTCTATATTTAAAGGGGACCACCAGGCAAAGAACAACACATTATTATGTGTTTTGGTACCGTTTTGTGATAGGGCAATTCCGTATGAGAGAAGGCAAAAACACCACATCTCAAAGTTCAGCAATCTTCCCTAAATCAAACTGTTATCGATAGAGGAAAACTTGAATTTTAGGAAACTGAAAACCATTTGTGTATAGCTCTATTGGTTTTGCAAATATTTCTGCTTGAATTGAACAGAAATTTATGACCTTTTATTCATAAATCAGCTTCATTTCATGAAAATTAAGTGAATCTTTTAATTCAATGATTGTTTCTGCTCTTTTTCTCATATTTTCCATACAATATAGCAACAATCACAAATTGTAAAGCATGGGCAGTAACTTCATTGCATTTTTTTTTTTAGAAATTTTTGAAATGTATGCATATTTGATCGTAATTCCGTTACGATAAAACGTAATAAGTTTTTCTCAATATCTTATTACTTGTTCTTTAGTCATGTCATTGTGAATTCTCTTCCTTCACCACAGTCCTAAGAACTTCCAACATAATTTTCTGAAATAATGTCACTACTTTTTCCAAAATTGGCGTAACGGTATTAGTAATTCCGTTACGTAACGGAATTACACGCACATGGTTTGTAAGGTATTGAATGATATTGCTGAAAATAAAAAAAATTCTTGTTCTCAATGTAGAAATACCCTTTAAATAGCAATTAGCATGAACTGTAGCCATGTAGACAACAAGTACTGTACAATGTTACTTTATGTGACTCATTGTACCCACATGCTTCATATTGCATCAATGGTGATTTAACTAAATTGATACACGATAGATAATTTCTCTAATCTCTCCATGAACATAATAGAGATGATAATGTTCTATCATTAAATTAGTTTCCAGCAAGAACCACTTGACTGAAATTATGAAGATGCAGCAGATTCATGTTTGTACTTTAGAAAGGGAAAAACAAAAACAATACAATTTTTGTTTAAATATCCAGTGATTAGTATGACACCTGGTGCTACATTTATTTTCTCACATTAATTTACATTCATGTATTTTAAGATATAAATCATACCTTCAACTTTCAAGGAGATTTAATATTAATAATTTTGTAATTGTATGTAGATTTGAATATCGTTGATCAGTTAAAGGCTCATAACTCATCTTTAATTATGTAAATTTGTATTAAACTGAAGCATATAAAATTAAACATAAATACAGAATAGGCTTCAAGATATTCAAAACTAAACATAATACAGGGTTAGATACACATTCACTATCATAAAGTCTGAATACATTGAGTGTTCAGTGTGCTTCTGTATGCAGATCAAAGAAGAATGATGTACAAAGTATTTGCATTTTCAAATGGGAATTCCTAAAGGTGTCTTTCATTTTTGGCAATTCCATATTTATATTTTATATGCCAACTTTTTGTTTGAGAATCATACACGTTTATATCCGATATACATCTATACACGTATTTCATGGAATGGATGAAAACGCATTCCAAATTGATTTGAGAGTAAATTAAGATCAATTTAGGATGAATTTTTTAAAGAATAATTGTAGAATATAACAAGAGTTTATATAACAAATCTCAATTTTCTTGTAATTCTGTTACGCACACACATAACTTCAGGATTTGTTCTGGTCCGTACAGTATGTAAGAGCTTGTGATGAACAATGCATACACATTCTTTACTAATGACTATAAGCAGAAAAGCAGAAAAATATAACCAAGAAATTGCATTTTCATGGGTGGATTTCACAGGCGTAATTCCGTTAAGTGACATTCGTTTGTCTTAAGGTAATTTCAGAGGTTAAAATAGATAATTTCTGGAAAAAAAGATGTACCAAATTCAAGTTTGTAACTTAAATGATAAGTTTTTATTACCAATGAAGAATTTTTTGTGGTAGCTTTTGCAGAAAATCATTACATAGTTAATGTCTTTCACCCCTTTCTGTTATGATTGTATTTTGGTCTCTGGACACTACAGTGTTATAGATTTGTAACAATCTTGGGTTCTGTTGTACCTCTAGTACCCTGCCAGTTATTAAAGTTTTAAAAACTGTGAAAGTGAAAGGAATTTTAAATATGATTAAGAAAACAGAGCTAAAAATCACTTATTTGTCATTCTGTAACAGTGGAATTACCCATTCACAATGCATTTCCATTCACACAGATTTCCAATATTCAGGAAGTTTACGAGGCTTTATAGCATTGAAAGTTGAATGATTTGACCTGTTTGTGATTTGTAATTGTTTAAATGTTGCTTGATATTGATTATGTGCAGTTATTTAGCATGTCACATAATGTAGTACATTTTTTTCTCACAATTTAACCATTTTTCTTGAAGTAAAGGAACAATTCTAAAATATTGCTTTTTTTTTCTTCAAATATGGTTATTATTGTCAAATTATTGATTTTTGAAAAGTATTGAAGCTAAAATGTGAATTCTTTGTTGTTCATGTACCGATTTGTGGAAAATTTGATTTCACTGCTCAAGTTGTGCAATTCCGTTACACACATTAGTGGACATAGTTCCTAGGATTTTTCTTTCATTAAATTGATGCAATCCTTTTTAATTTCTTGCCTACTAATATGAAGCTGAAAATAAACCAAAATAAAGCTGGATTTTAGCGATATTTTTTTCAAATTTCACTCTTATTTGTATTTTGGCCATATTTTCATTTATTTTACACATAACAAGTTCAAAAATTGCTTTACAGATATGTCAAATTATGGTTTATATTCAAGTGCTAGATAGCCTTGATGTTTGCATTAGCATGTAAGAAAAGTTGAGTGCAAAATAATTGAGTTTTCCTTGTAACTTTCAGAGATGTAATTCCGTTACAAATTTGTGTAATTCCGTTACAGTGGTCTTTTTTCAAAAAAGTGAATTTGTGAACTTATCATTGTGTTGTTTATGCACGTACTTGTTCCAAAATGAAGTTGACATTATCAAGATAGAAAAAATACATAAAATCAGTTTCAAAGTGTCTTATATTTCAGAGAAACTTAACGCAAACTTGTAGCAAAAAAAAAACTCCATTCTCCGGTAATTCCGTTACGGTCATACATTTTGGTCTAGTGTGCAACAACACATGGAAGATATAAAACCATTTCCCTATCATGTTGTAGCCTGGTTACCTGTGCAACTTATATAAGTATCAAAATTTACTTAAGTCATGAGAATATTGCGCAGGGAATGAAATAATGAGCAAAAAACGTCTCTGAATGTAATTCCGTTATGGTGGAATTGCCCGATATCAAATAGATACCCAACATTTTGCAAAGGGTTGTGTAATTCATAAACAAAGCAATTAATTTCCACCACTTACGGAACCACTGCTATTTCCTGGTTCCATACGGGCCAACCATTTGCGAGTGCGCCAATGCTATTCACACGTACGTTTGTAGACAATAGATTCCCGGGCGATTCGTTCGCTCTGCATACATCGCAATTCACCGCACACATCGCAGTCTTCGCAATTCAGACCGCATGAACGCATGCTTTAGAATGCTGATGCGTTTCCAATTATATATTTTTTTCTGGAAACATATTTTTGTGAACTTGTTGATGGAATGGAATACTAAATATGTTACCTTTCTTTAATAAGAATATTATTTTTGGGTGGTGGTACCCTTTAAATAAATATAAATGTTAAACAATGAGAAATATGCTACAATATTTGGACTATTTGATTTGCAATATTTTTGAAATCGTTCCTATTTTGAATGAGTAATAAGAGAGCTAAATAAATGCACTTTTGTTTGCACATATTTCCATGACAGTTCTTCACATGCCATGAAACTTACCATCTAACCTTAGAATAAGAAATTTGGACAGTTTGGCATCTATGTGGATGTAGATGTTTTCACATTTTTCCCCTTCAATTTTTGAATGGATAACATTGTGAATTCTGGACAATGATAGTTTTGTTACACCCTATTTTCGTGACTGTTTTTCTCATACCATGATACATTACAATTACAATTTTACCTTATGAGGAATTAGGACTGTTTGGCCTCATGGTGGATGTAGATGTTCTCAGGGGTTTTTTGGTTACATTTTGAATGGATTTTGTGAATTCTGGACAATGATAGTTTTGTAACACTCTATTTCCATGACTGTTTTTCACATACCATGATACTTACCATCTTACCTTAGAATGAGAAATTGGGACAGTGTGGCCTCATGGTGGATGTAGATGTTTTCACATAAGTTGCTTGTTTCATTTTTGTAATGTTGAGCAATGATAGTTTTGTTACACCTAATTTCCATGACTGTTCTTCACATGCCATGATACTTACCATCTTACCTTAGAATGAGGAATCAGGACAGTTTGGCCTCATGGTGGATGTAGATGTTGTCATGTTTAAAGAAAAAACATTTTTGAATGGATATTGTGAATGCTGAACAATGATAGTTATGTTACAACCTATTTTCATGACAGGTTTTCACATGTCATGACGGAAACTTACCGTCTTACCTTAAAATGAGAAATTGGGACAGTGTGGCCTCATGGCGGCTGTAACTGTTGCCATGGTTACCTTCCTGTGTGTCATTGTGTGGCTAGACCTGACAAAAACCGTCTTGGAGACCCGGGGGTGTCTCTCAAATGTTTTAAGTTGAACTTAAGTTGTTCAAGTTTGCCTTAGAACTACATGGTAGGCTATTTGTAGCCTTAGAATAAACATTCAATAATGACATGACACATTCTGAAGCAAAAATATATATATGCAAATATCGTAGACTTTGAAAGTAACTTTTAACATCGAGAACATGAAATCACCTTGATAAAATAAAATATTTTCCAAAACTGATTTGGCAGTTCTACAATGCAACTAATGTTTTTTTGTAATGTTTGGTTTATCTTAGATAATTATAGTTCTACTAACATATATTTTTAAGTATCACCTGAGCCTAGTATTAAATGCATCTGGATACCCTGTTTGCTCACATTGTAGAACTATGCTAATCACACACTTGTTGGATGTTGTGGTAATTGTTGTTTGTTGTTTTTTTAATAGCAGAGATTCTTTAATACAGGCCCTTGATCTTTTAATTCCTAGTTTCTTACAGTAGAAAAGGTAGAAAATACAGACGAACTTGCCAAAGAAAAAGTAACCGTCATGCATTTAAGATGATGAGGAAATGGCCCATAAAATGGCTCAATTCAGTCACTAAATCAGCTCCCCGGTGGTGTCACTTCATGTTGGTCGTGTGTACTACTCATCATCATTCACTATTTCGAGAAAAAAGGGGGTTATTTTTCCATAGGTGATCCATAATCAATGAGAAAAAAAAAATGTTCTTGATATTCATGGAGATGATAAAATGGGGTTTCATTTGCTGAAAATGTGCATGATAGGCTGCGAATAGGGGGTAATTGTTCACTTTTAGAACAATCATGTGTTGCTACTTTTAAATATGAATTGACACCAATGGGATTAGCTATTAGTTCAGTGGTTGGTTTACCTAGATGTTGAACTCAGAATTGGGACATATCTGAATTGGGAATGGCCGGCCTCTTGGTGGCTAGCAATTGTCATGCTTTCTTTCCTGTGTGTCACATTGTGTGGCTATAAACTGGATTAATATTGACAACACTTTCTTCGATACCAAGGCCCATATGAATTCATAAAACCAAAACCACCAGAGCCCATTGTGTATTCATGAAACCTTGCAAGCTTATCTTAGTTTGTTAGATGATGGGGCTGTAATTGGAAGTAAGGAACCAGTTGTCTCATAAGTAGTGTAGCTAAACTAGAGCTAACTTAGTTATGAGTTTTCTGAGTTCAGTGATGGGTTACCTAGATGTTTAACTCAAAATTAGGACATAGATCTTAAACAGAAATGGCCTCATGGTGGCTAGCTGTTGTCACAGTTTCTTTCCTGTGTGTCACATGTGGTTTATTATAAACTGGATTAATATTGACAACAATTTCTTCGATACCAAGGCCCATGTGAATTTATGAAACCATGCATTCGTATATTTGCCAACATTCTAGGAATTTGTTGGATGCTAGGTCTAAGTGATCGAGGAACTAGTGGTTTTATTAGTTGCAAACCATACAGTTAACCTTGTTACAAGCTTTCTGAATTTAGTAGATGGTTTACCTAGATGTTTAACTCAGAATTAGGACATAGATCTTAAACAGAAATGGCCTCATGATGCTAGCTATTGTCATGGTTGTCTTTCCTATGTGTCACATTGTGTGGTTTATTATAAAAATGGATTAATATTGACAACACTTTCTTTGATACCAAGGCCCATATGAATTCATGAAACCAAAACCACCAGAGCCCATGTGTGTTTCATGAAACCTTGCAAGCTTATTGCCCAACTCTTACTTGTTTGATGCTAGGGCTATAACCGAAGTAAAGAACTAGTTGCTCAAGTTGCTTACTAGAGTTGACTTAGTTTACAACTATGCTCAACCTCACTTATTGTTTAGCATCAAATGTTGTTTTTGTATTGTGACCTAGGGATAGATTGCTCCTTGTTTGCACAGGTCTGCAAGACAATGTCAATGGCATGAAACCTTTCAAGCGGATGCTATATAGCTATTAAGTAAGGAGCTATTGGACTCATTAGTAGCTAACTAGAGTTAACTTAGCTGCAACTATGTTCAACAGTTAACCTCACATGTATAAGTTCACAAATGTTTTTGTAGTTGCCACTTAGAGGTATTGAACCCTGTTAGCCTGAGAAGGCATTGTATTGCTTTCTAAGCCCTCACATCAAATGGAGGTCTAGTTTGCAACTAAACTAGCATTATATTTCATGATTGTAAGCCTCATTTCATAAGGGTAATTAATTGTGAATGCAATCCAATATATGTAAGACAAGGAATGAAAAAGTATTGCATGTGGAGATGGGTGCTTCTATGATACGTTTTATTCAGTTTCAGATAATCTTTAGATTGATAAAATGGTGCAACAATACCAATCTGTCTGTTTTTTCTTCTTCAAATTCACCTGAATTCAAGTTAAGGGAACATCTTTCAAATGCCAAAGAAAAAAACATAAGTTGATGAAGATTGGCAATATCTTTTTGTTTTTCACACCAATATGCCAAGATTACTGAAAATGATAAAAAATATGTTCAGATTTGATGACTAATGATCATGTAGAAAAAACACAGCATTATATTTTTAGAAATTGGGACATGATGATCGACACAATACAAAGAACAGTGAAATATATTGTACATTTGGGAGTGGTGATTTTAAAGAAGAAAACAATATATATTATCCTGTTAAAACATTTGGATTTCTGACCAAATTTAACAAATATTATAGAATAATATGTTCAGAATTAGGGGTGATAATTATACAGAGGAAAACATCCACCCTTTAAAAATATGTTAAGAATTTGGGGGCAATGACACACAAAAGAAAAATGTGATATATGTTGAGAATTTTGATCTTTAATGAAAACACATGTTGATAATGTTTAATGAAATGTGATATATATTTCAGAATTTGAGAGTTTTTTTAGAGTTTCTTTGTTATTATATGAAACATGAAATATGTTGAGAACCAGTTTAATGGTATAATGAAAACACATGTTGAGAATTGTATATGAAACATGAAATATGTTGAGAACTTTTATGTAATAATGAAAACACATGTTTGAACATTTTTTATGAAATGTGAAATACTAAATGTTGAGAGTTTGTATGTAACAATGAAAAAACATGTGTTGAGAATTTTTTTTTACGAAATGAAAAAAAAACAGGAATACAGAAATGAAAAGTGCCTCCCAGTCCCACCCGGGACCTGGAAACTTTTTGACACGTTTTAATAAACAGCCCTAATTGCTAAGGAAGTGGTACCCTTCGCAGAGGGCACATGCATCATACAAACATATCAAAGTTTTTATCTCCAATTTGTTGACATTTCATGAAGCTTATAGAGGATTACGCAGCGTGTGTCATCCGATCCCCGGTTTTTGTTGAAATGTTGAGTAAATTTGAGATCAAGTTATGCGTGCATATCCTATACGGAATTGAGTTGGATGAGTGTAGTTTCGTTTATATTCATATATTATTGCGTTTCGGTCCTGTGTGTGTGTGTTGCCCATGGGGGAATGAGTGGTTTGCATCTGTGGGATAAGAATAGGTTGCAAACAGTATAGGAATTGTGCTTGATGCACTGATTGTAGTGTTCAGTGGGAAATGTGTTCTGCAAAAATAGAACTAGGATTTTTGTCATTTAACCAGGCTGAGTCGATGTGCTTGCAGCTTACACAGTGCAATTCACTTCTGAGTCTTAGGTAAGAAATATATATATTTCTTTCTTTCTGTGAGATATGTGTTTGGTGTGTATTAACTACATGTATGTGAGTAGGAATCTTGTGTGATGTGCTGTAGTTTTTTCCCAAAAAGTATGTTTCTGCAAAACTCGAAGTAGAAGTTTTGTCATGTAACCAGGCTGAATTTGAGTAATGTTTGCAGTTAAAAAAAGTGCAATTTACTTCTTCAATATCTCTGTGCCATGTGATTTTGGGGGGCTGAAAAATGGAGTATTGTTTTAATTGTGGCTTCTTATGTTTCAAATATATGTATATTTTTGCCAAGTGATTGTGTATCATGATGTTAAAAATGTTTTTCTTTTAAGATTGATATGTTATAATTGTTGTGTTGTATAATTCTTTCCTTCAAATGACCGAGGAGCTCATTCATATGATATACAGCACTGCAAAGTGTTCAAATGTTTCAAATACATTTTCTCAATATAAGTATGTATGTACTTGCATATATTTCTCTACTACATCAACATATTTCAAGGAGCAAGGGCGCATTATCCTTAACCATGAGCATCAATCCTTACGTAATACCTATTGTTTAGCAGGGGATAAATGAATAGATCACCCCCCCCCCCCTGAACAATAGGTATCAATTACAGATTGACACACTTCTCCTTAACCACCTCCCTTGGCAACCCTCCACAGAGGAGGAAGATGAGAGAGGTGGAAGAATGACCAGTGTGAGACAAAAATGTGTGCAAATGTTCCTTAAAGGGATCTATTAACTTTCTTGACAAGTGCAAAAAGTGATGAGTGGTTTATACAATGTGTATTGTTGTTATCTGACATGTCCTCTGGGTATTGTGTGAAAATTTCAAGTTATATGGCCGAGTAATGAGCAAAAATGCAAAGTGATATTCACTAACCCATTGCACTCATTTTGTACACCGTTTTCGCGGTACATCTGAACTCTTCAATCGTAAATATCTTTTCAATGAAAGTGAAATTGGAAAAACCATAACCTTTCCCATGCTTTTATTGTTAATACGAATACAACAAGGTATGAGGGAACCGCTAGAACTCCAATTGGATTTTGAGGATTTGGACAATGTTACTACATGTAAGTCCCTTTAAGGTATCGTATCCCTTTTTACCATCTATGGGATCTAATTATCATGAAACAATCCTCACATCAGTATTCTCCTCAGGAGAACATGAGGAGAGGATGTCGGTTTTAATTTGTTGGGCGAAAAATACTTGCAAATGTCTCTAAAAGTATATATTTGTTTGTTTACCAGGATCGTATATGATCTAGGAGCAGGCATCACAGTCTCCTAAATACATCTACTTAGCAAATGGTCATACGATGGTATGACCATTTACATGCCCGACACGCAATATCATTGCGTTCAACCGGTGTATACTTATAATGCATGGGTGACGTGCATTCTTCTACACGGGACTCGTGCATTGTCAATGCAATGCAGACCGCACATTACAGTATTGTAATGTTTGTTTGTGTGCTCCTAAAGTACTTTTTTTGGTAGCACACCTTGGCAGGAAACAAGAAGTAGGTTACCGGCAGATCTCTAGCACGAGACATGGCAAAAGGAGTGTGAAGCATTTAGATTGCTTCTGAATGATTTTTTCCCCCTCAAGATCAATGTAATTTAGGAGCAGGGGTCGCAGTCTCCTCAAACACTGTTCTAATCAACCCTCCCCGGGCGGGAGACGATGATGGTAGCTAGTGGACGATACTCCAGCATGAGACCAAAGTCTGTCTGTTCGTCCATCTTGGTGGACAAGGAGTGGCAGCAACAAAGTGATGCATGATAGATTGTCTCTAAATGTTTCTTTTCTTTCTTCCTCCAGGATCGTATGTCATCAAGGAGCCGGGGTCGCAGTCTCCTCAGGCACTTTTCTCGGCAGCGCTCCCCGGCGGGAGACGATGACGGAAGCGAACGATACTCCAGCATGAGACCCAAGTCCGTCTGTTCGTCCATCCTGGTGGACAAGGAATGGCAGCAGGAGAGCGATGAGCTCCTGGACCTGATGGTCGCCCAGGGGAAGATCTCCAGGGACGACAGAGATGACCTGCTGCGGAAGTTTGCCACCGACAGGAACTTCAAGAGCGGGGACGCTCAGAGGATGATCCTTGCCAATCTTGTCAAAGTAAGTTACATTTATTTTTTATATTAAAGACATGATCTCAGAAAGGAAAGTTAATAATACATTTTAGAAGAAAAGGCTGTACAGTTTTGTAGTGTTATTGTTCCTTTATCATAAAAAGATTTTGAGGATTTTCATGTTTTATTTTGTTTTCATTTAATGTATTTAGACCAACAGGATATTCATAGACAAAGCAGTCCTCAACTCAGGTGTACTTAGAATTGTCGCTTCAGCAGAACCATATGCAAGAACCACAGTAGAGGACATCAACACATTTAAGGATAAGGGGAAACAGTCATCTATTGTTTTTTGGTTACTCAGAAGATTAAATGTTTTTAGTGTATTACAATATACTGTCAGGAATACAACTAAAAAGATTTCATGTTTATTCAGACCAGTAGGATATCTATAGATGATGCAGTCCACTACTCGAGACTTCTTGGAATAGTAGCTCAAGCCAAGGCTGAAGCGAGAACCATAGCAGAAGTCAGCAATGCATTTCAGGAGGAAAAGACAAAAGCCATTTTTGTTTTTGTGCTTGTTTAAAAGATTAAATTGTTTTAGTTTAGCAGGCTGTCTGGAATACAACTAAAATGATTTCATGTTTATTCAGACCAGTAGGATATCCATGGTCCATTACTCAAGGCTTCTTGGTATAGTGGGCAAGAACTGTAGCAGAAGTCTGCAACGTAGTTCATGAGAAATAACAACAGCCAATCTTTTGCTTTCTTTTGCTTGTTTAGAAGACAATTTAAATGGTTTTAGTGTAAGACAATAGACTGTTAGGAATACAACTAAAAAGATTTCACCTATTCTCAGACCGGTAGGATATCCATAGACGATGCAGTTCATTACTCAAGACTTCTTGGTATAGTGGCTTCGGCCGAGACGGAAGCAAGAACCATAGCAGAAGTCAGCAACGCGTTTCAGGAGAAAAGACTCTACAATTTTGGCGTGTACAAGTACTACAAACATCGCACATGTCAGCGAAGAATTCTTCAGGTAAATTTTTGTCTTCATGTTCATTTTGATCATTTTGTTGCTGTTTTGTTGTAACCAATTATCCTGTAGATAAACAATACTATGTACATTTTACTGTACTAAGACTGTTCTTTTCAAACTACATTTTTGGCGGTTAACAAATGTATTTCTGGAGAGCATTATTTAAAAAAATGTTTAACACTGATGCAATAAATTTGAAAGGAGATAGGGACTATAATCAAAAGATCATCATAACTTTTTCACTTTTCATAAACTTTCTAGGGGATTTTTTTTTATGTAGGTCAAACGGCAAATACAATTTTTGTTGACCAATTTTATAAGTTGAGACATATTTCTTTTGAACTTATTGTATAAAAGATTATATTCAAGAATCGGACTAAGAATTGTCAAACATGACAACCTGGATTTTGTCAAACTCTACCCTACATTACAATCACAATTCATTTCATTTCATTTCATTTCTTTCCATTTAATTCAGTATTTTGTCTTGTTTCTCAAAATTCTAGATAGATTTCCAGACCTGTCAGCTGTGCAATATCCAAAAGGGAAATCTTAACAGAAAGTTCAGTTTCGTTGCTGTGACGGACTACGAAAGTGAGGTAAGTCTATCAATTCACACAATCTCTTTCTTCTTCTTGTTTCTTCAGAGGTACCAACGTTGAAATTTAACAATCAGGAAGATTTAGGGAAATTTTTATCAGGAATCAGGAGATATGTATCAAATGCAAATAACCTAATAGCAATTATATTTCAATAATCAGGGAGATAGGCTGATGGGATGCAATCCGATGCTGTAATCTTGGTCTATTTTCAGGGAGTCTCCTGCGAAATCAGGGAGACTTGACAGCTCTGTTTCTTTTCGTAATTTCTTTTTTTATCATTGTAGAGAAATATAAATATGATTGCCATGTAATATACTTTCCTTAACCCATTCAGGACTGGTCCTGAAAATACTCAGGCTTGGGTCTATGGAGAATACACATGTTCTAGCAAAATCAGTCAGTCCTGAACGGGTTAAAAAGAAGACAAATGTTTAACATGAACTTTTTACAAATATACAGAATACATTATAGTTATTGTTATGTTCTTCTAAGCCAATATAAGTTGTAGGAGAATTGCCAGGATTTTTCTATAAGTCATTTTTGTAAAGTGCAGAAATGATTAGTTTCACATGCTCAATATTTCACTGCACAAGGCCTTGTCACATATTACCTGATAGCATCAACGGACGCACGATGGAGAGCCACATTTTAAATCTGTTTGTCTCCGTTTCTTGTCCGTTTCTTGTCCGTTTCTTGTTCGGCGAATGCATTCCTTGTCAGGCGATGTATGATGTTCTATATGACGGAATGTTTTGTGCATGAAGCAATGGAGATGACTTTCACCACTGGAGAATTTGATTGCGTAAATTTTCTATCCGTCAGGCCTCCTTTTATAATATGCTGGGATATGTGACAACACCTATACTAACAGTAGATATATGTGACCGGCTATAGCAAAACCCTGCACTTGTCGGTAAAAATAAAAATTTAGATTTTCATACCATTAGAAAGGCCTCATCACAAGCTTTCATTTGATGCTTTGTTCTAACAAATTGGTCAATAATTGGCGAAGATATGATTGTTTCAATCATAGAATCATAAGTCTTTTACACACATTATGTGAACTTAAAATGCCCATTTCTTCAAAACATGAATTACCGACAAGTGCAGGGTTTTGCTATAGCCGGTCACATATGTTTTCCCCCTGGGTGATGGAATGATTCTGATACAGCAACATGTTGACTGTAAGAGGCAGCCAACAGTCCCCACATTAACAAGTTTCACATTGGGTGTTGACATTCTTATAAAACTTTAGTACATGACCTACCTGGTTCCTGTAGACTATGGGTTAACATGTACAAGAGGCACAACAAATTGATTCATTAAATTGGCCAAATTAAGTTAATATCCTCATTCAATCACTAGTCTTTAAAATGAAAATTGATGTCTAGAGCAAATCTGTTGACTTGGATAGGCAGTCTGACTTTTCCTTTTTATTCACGAGACTCTATTTGAGCATAACTGTTTACACAGATAGCCAGACTGTTTTCCTTTTTTTTTTGTAGTCTTATTTATCCAGGTTGGCCTCTTCAGAGCTCTTTTTTTCTTTCTTTCTTTCTTTTATCCCAGAGGGACCTACATCTAATATTAGTTGTACCTTTATATTAATAGTGAAACTATTTTTTAATGAATCTTTTGACACAGATAGCCAGACAGTTACTTTTCCTTTCTTAATTATGATTAAAGGTAATCTTCTGTTTCAACTTTTCTCTTATTTTCTGTTTTATGACTTTGTGAGTAATGACTTTTAATGAATTGTACATGGCTTAAAGGGGTAGTTTAGTTTTGGTAGAGAGGGCGCTGCACATCACAATTTTTTTGTGAGGTAATGAAAAACTGAGTGTCGAATTTGAGAGAACATGCAATTTTAATGGCAGAATAAACTTTATTGGTCAAAATCGACCCAGAAACGGCTGAAATATCAATAAATATATCTGATCTTATAATTATTTGGGGCCCAAATAATTAGATGATTTTTAGAAAAAAATAATAAAATGCTTGCACTTTTTCAAAAAATTTCAAAAGCGTTTTTTAAATAGTTGTTGATGATCTCGCTATTTAATCATTATATCAATTAAACATCACATGCATAATTTTGTAAGAAAATTGGTTGAAACCAATGCCTTTTTAAAAAGCGCCCTCTTGTGTTTTAATGGCTCTTTTTGAATGATAACAGGCTTTTTACTTAGTCGTTTGTAATTTTGTATGCCTTTAGAGCATGGTGGAGTTATAACTATTATTTTATAATGTTACTGTGCAGGTTTTGGCTACTAAAGTTCAGCCTTACCAAAACTAAACTACCCCTTTAACCCTAATAAGGCCGGGGGGGGGCATAATGGCCCCCCCCCCCTCCGCGATTTGTTTGATTGCTCCAAAACGCGTTAGGATGACGCGCCACTGCTTGGTGACCTTTTTCTTTTGGGTCTTGCGCATATTCTTAAACAAAAATTTTGAAAATCGGACCTACCGTTACAAAGTCACATGACCTTTTGTCTATGCATGTCAGCCCGAAAATCGCTCAATTTCGTGATTTGTGTACAAAACATATGGAAATATCAGTTTTCGTAAAAAGAGGTATATCATTGGTTATTTGGTCTTGTTTACATTTTATATGTTTGTTTTGGGGTTCAAAATAGTTGAATTATAGTTAGAAATAAAATAAACAACAAAAACAATAAAATACATAAGTAAAAAAACAAAGAAATACATAAGAAATTATAAAAACAATAGAAAACATAAGGAAGAACCTGGCTGTTGTATTATCATTCCAAATGCTCTAAAGAATATGAAAACCAATGTTTGATTATGAAGAATATATGATTTATGGGTGAAAATATGAATTTCATGACCTTATTTGCATAAATTACCATAAATATGCAAATTAATGAATTAAAAAAAAATTAAAATTACCATTGTATTCTATACACTTTACTTATCATGCATGCACATTTTCACGCCGATCGGCTGCTTTGCGTCCGAGATCTTAAGGGGGGCCATAATGCCCCCCCCCCCCCCCCCCGGCCGTAGAAAGACCTCAAATAGCCCGCCCTTTTTAGGGTTAAAGCTATAAAGGAAATATTGAAGTACACGGCTCAAAATATGCACTGATCCATTGGCCATGGGCCACTAAAGAGTAGCCATGGGCCACCAAGGTATCATTTGGTGCCCAATTTTACTTCAGGTTGCCAAAATGTGAAAATTTGTGGTTATATTTGCCAATCTGGGCCACAAGGGAAAACTTTTGATATTTGGCATTTGCAGGAGATTTTTATTCAGATTATAATGGCTTCAGAACATTTCAATTAAGTACTGGGAATCATAGGTAATTGGAATTTTGTATATAAATTTTGGTACAAACCGCAACATATTCCAGTATAGTTTATAAAGTAATCCAGAAAGAAACCAACATTTTTACAAAACTTACACAGTGATACACATGCAAAGTGATATTAGCAGACTCATTGCGCTGACTTTGTAGACAGTTATAACTATCCAGTGGATAGTTCAAAATCTAAACACTTCAATCGTAAGTATCTTTTTAACAAAAGGGAAATTTAACAAATCCAAACCTGTTCCATGCTTCTATTGGTAATACCAATACAACAAAGTGTGTGAGAACTACTAGAGTTCTGAGTAAGTTTTGAGGATTTGGATAATGTTACTAGAAACAAATCAAAAGCATATATCAACGTTATCATTGAATGCAACAGCTAGTGCCCCATATATTTATTTACCTGTTGGGTATTCCTGTCAAAACATTGTATGTGGTTTCCTTATGAGATTTGATTTACAACAATGTTTTCCTCCTTCCAACCTAATCATGATGTGTCAGTATTTCATCTTCTAGATGATTGATGGGATTGAATGGTTTTCAGGCATGTGATCCCCCAAATTAAATTCAACTGACATGAACCCATTCCCTTCAAATTTCTGAAATCCCAATAGACTTAGCACACAACCCAGCTGGTTCCCGTAGTCAAGATGGTTAAATGTTGTTGCATAGTATGCATTTTCAAAGGACAACTAGTTGGTTTAGCGCTGTAGTGAAACGGTTATCCGTTTGGCAACCAAACGTTTGGATGGTTTAAATACCATTTTCAATTTCACGGTTTCAGTAACCAGTCAGTGTGGTGAATAAGTAAAAGATATCCCAAGAATATTTTTCAGTTATAATGAGGTTTACTAACTATGTAAATAAGTTTTGATATCACTTAGATTTGATGGATAAAAATACATTTTTAGCTGTCGGATTTCTATGATTCTAAACACATACCACAAAGACACCTGCATGTTCATCTCTGAAAACGTAAATGTGGATGCAAGTTGGCACCATTCGAAAGGGAAAACATTCCTGAATGTAGAGTAAAAAGTTATCCAAATTAACTGGTTTTCCAAACAAAATTTTTTTCAATACAGCGCTATAATTTTGTTTCCATGCAGAAATATTAGTATAGCTTTGTCTAATGGACTGATAATACCACATTTTTGTTGAAAAATTATCCATTATACATGTACATTATTTTGGAATGGAGAATGAAGTTGATTTTGTATGACATTTGTAAACTTATGTGATTTTCACAAAATATGAAATGTATTTTTATTTTGGAACTGACAGGAAATATGAATTGTCATTTCTTACTTTCATCTATTAATATTTTGTTTTCCGTTTTGTAGCTTGCAAATCCCTGATAAGATCTTCAATCATTTAAGGGGGTGCAGTCATGGCGTCAACAGGGAATTTGATCATTTTGTAAAAATTGTGTTATCATTTAGATAACATTGTCTCACATTCTATCAACTTTATATTCATGTCTTTAATACATTCTACATTATACGTAATTGTATTTCCAGTTAGCAACTTTATGTTCTAGTTCTCTAGTGGAAATAGTTTTGAAAGAGATAATGTCAAAAGTAAATTGGATTTTATGCTCGAGGATATACTGTTCAGTTTCCTATCCCTCGGCAGTCTGTTGCTATGTTTAGTTTCTTGATGGAGTTGATAAAAAATGAAAGACCATGTTAGCAGTTGTCAAAGTATATATCTTACAATCCTTCGTAAGTGAATAGCATTTATACAGCACATATGCAAACACATACCCTTTGTAAGAAGTTTTGATACTGTACATGAATTGTGAACATACATTAAAGCAAATATGTCACAACCCTGATTCATTATTTACATAATATAAACAGCTCTATTTGTTACTATAAGTTTTTGATGGAGTTGATACAAAATGAAGACCCTGCAAACAGTTGACAAACTATAGATACAATCCTACATAAATAAACACACCCTTTTTGTATGGCTTTTCAATAGTACCATACATGAATTTTGAACTTAACTTAATAAAGAATGTCACAAAACTTTAGGTACAATGGTGCACATTTATTTTCTTAAAATAATTAATCTACCTTCTGTATGTCATATTAAATTGGAACAATGGCTTTAACTTTGTTAGAAATGTCCACTGATTGTTTTAAATTCTTGTAATACGTCTTAACTTTATGTTGTTCAGTCTATTTATAATGGAATCAATATAAAAGAAATATAGGTAAAATAAAGTTAAAAGTAAAGTAGAGTTCAGTTCAGTTCAGTTCAGTTTATTTCACATCCATAAAATCAACATTTAACAATCGAATACAATAAAATATATACAAACTATTTACAACATGTAATGAGAAAGGATATTGTACAACAGCAAACAACAAATATAGGTAATGGGTATTGCAGGGATGTGAGGGACCGGAAAAGGCCATTGGCCTGTCTAGGCCGGTCCCCTTTTTCTACAACACCATGAATTATATCATAAATAAACAATAATAAAAATGTTGTTCACAATAATACAACTAATATTTACAAACTACAAAGGCACACATATACAAACATACATACAGGCAGGCAAAATTAGGTTTTCGTATGAAATTATATGGATAAATTGTAACTTGATAATTGTTTACATTTAAATTTACGCTTAAAATTAAGTAATGTTGGACACTCTTTTAAAAAGTCTGGTAGATTATTCCAAATAACTGACCCTCTATATCTAATAACAGTTCTAGAAAAACTATAACGAAAGAATGGAACATAAATTTTGTGTCTATTTCTAGTTGTATATACATTTATGTTTCTATTAAAAACAAAGTAATCATTAAAACAAATAGGCAAGTTAATTTTATCGTATACATAAGTGAACATAAAAGCGGCAACACTTATCTCATATAAATCATGAAGTTTTAAAATTTTCAATTTAGAAAATAATTTGTCTGTATGTGCTCTATAAAAAGAATTTGCTATAACCCTGACAACTCTCTTTTGTAATAAAAATATCTTTTGCATCAAATACATTGCACAATTGCCCCATACGATTATACAATAATTAAGATAAGGTAAAATCATAGTATTGTACAAGTTTACTAGTATACGTAACGGCAATATAAATTTAAGTCTATTTAAAACACCAATTACTTTAGAGATCTTATTGGAAATACAATTTATATGGTATTTCCAGGTTAAGTGTTCATCAATAATAATACCTAAAAAGGTTACTTGGTGTACTTGCTTTATTTCTTTTCCATTAATACATATCTTGATATCATCATCCTTCACATATTTATTTTTAGTTTTAAAAATAATATAGTTTGTTTTATCAAAGTTTATCAACAATTTATTGGCAAGAAACCATTTATGTATTTTAGCAATTTCACTATTTAATAAAATATTAACATGTACAGGATCTTTACCAGATACAAACAAGGTAGTGTCGTCAGCAAATAAAATAGAAGATAAAATATTACTGACAAGTGGCAAATCATTAATATACAATAAAAACAAGAGTGGTCCAAGATTTGAACCTTGTGGGACCCCAGTTAAAATAGAACTATGTTCTGAGTAAAATTTGCCCATACTAACAAATTGCCTTAGTAAAAATTTTAAAACATCGAAAAGCAAATTAGAATAGAGCTTTGACATAGCCAATGAATATTCAACTGATGAATGCAAGTCACAAGGGTGACTGCATTCTTTTGCTGACTTACTCTTCAAATATATTGTTCAATAAGAGATTCTTTTTGTAAACATTATTAATTACATTGACATGTCAGATCTTGCAATGAAGTAATTCAATATGAACTATTACTGTGCTTATTAGTATTTGCAGCACAGATGCCTTTTTCCGAAAGTGATGTTTGAAACCTCATTGTAAAATTCTTCTGTAATAGTTTCATAGAAAAAGTAATAGTTTCATAGAAAAGGTAATAATTTCATAGAAAAAGAAGACAGATCAGTTTTAACCGAGTAAAAAAAAAGTAAATAAACAAAAATAAAAATAAATGTAAGATTTGATCACCTTTGCCTATTGATTCTGCTTACAATTGAAAAGTGTTTTGGAAAGCTTTGGAACATTTTCATTCAATCCTAAATATCTCCATAATTAGGAAATAATTAAAAAATGAGTCCCATTTCATCCTTCTGTTACCATAAGCCAAACAAAAATGTGAAGGCTCCAAGTGATTTGGGTTGAATTTGACCAAGTTAATAGATGACTTAACTCAGGGAGCAAATAAATGATTGGTCAACTATGAGAGAATACTGTAATTCCTAAGGTTTAAATCAAATTTGAAAAGTTATGATTTGACTTGCCCGAACGGGCCAGTGAGGTAAAAAGTTAGTTTGGAGGTTTGCTTAACTATCATTGTAATTGTATCGTTTGCAGGAAGGACTGAGGTTTTTCATCTACTTCAAAGATCACCATGAGTATGAGATGGAAGCAGATACCTTGGAGGAAAAGGAGAAGGTGAGCAATAAACTGTTGACTAAATATGAGTGACATTTCTTTAAAAAAATTCTTTGACATAATTCATATTTGAAATAAAATAGGGGTTTCTTTGCTCATTTTTGATATATCGGTATATATCTCCAATTTCTGTGACGTCTAAATCCATATTGCGCTCTAAATCCCGACCATGGGAAAGCTGTACGATGAGTCAATCATGCATATGTTTGTACGCACTGTGAGCAAAGTTTATTTATGCGATAATACACTCATCGAAAAGACTCTGAGCACAAGCGATTACTGTATACAGGATCCTATTCATGCACAGCATTACAGAGTACCGCTTGCCCACTAGTTTTTTAAATAAATTCCTGGTTAGTTTCCCTATGTTTGAATTTGAAATATTACCAATTGATAAATAATATTCTACAATTCTGCTGCAGATCTGCAGGTTGCTGCAGATGATCGTGGAGCAGAACAAGTCGGCAGCGATGGGACGCGTGATCACCCAGGCAGACTTCAAGGGGACCCTGTCGCAATGTCAGGCAGTCATCAAGGAGGGCTTCCTAGAGAAGAAGAATCACAACCTCTACACCACATGGACAAGGTTTGTCAAATAATTCTTTTAAGGGAGTCTTACACATTTGATATTCCACCAAACCAGATGGGGAAAAAAATCTTGTAACTTGTGGGCCTGAAAGAAAGCTGTTAACGGACACATTCTACAATTTTAGTTATTTGTCAATATTTGGATTTAGAATTCGCCTTTCTCACCATATTTCATATGTTATGCTTACTAAGGATATTACAAGTAAGCATTTTAAAATATTGATATTAAAGGGATGCCTGTAAAGTGTCTAACTCAAAGAAAATTACTTGGAGCTTCCTCGTTTCTCTTCTACCGCGTTGTTTAGCTTATGGTAAGAGAAGAATAAAATAGGGTTAGATTTTTTCAAATGCCCCTTTAGTATGACGATATCTATCATTCAGCTCAAGAGCGTTAATGAACGGTCATAAACCTCATAAACGTCATACAGTAATTCGTTGTAAAAGCTGACGAATATTTTCGCTTTTTTAACCAGGAGAGCAGTGTTCTTTTTCAATGAAACTTTCACACATCATTCGGACATATCTTACAATGATTTTGGTACAGGATTGAAGTCTCAAATGTCATTTTGGGCAATATCTGACACTTTACAGGTGCACCTTTAAGGATTTATAATTAATTAAATAGTGATAATACATTAATATTGCATTAAAAAGTCCTGCTTTTAGAAACTTTTTGCTCAGTTTCATCGACCATGATCTTTCTAAAGACCTTCCGTCTGCCCAGATGATAATTAGTCTTGCAGCTTCAGACCCTTCATTTAAATGTTTGTATTTGATGTCCATAAATCATATTGTTTTGGTGAAGCATGCACAATCAAGGCTGTTCAATCAGATTTGATCAGATATCGTAGCTGGGAGCCTATGGAAAGTGTGTTATATCTAAAATCAAATTGCCTGCAATTGGTTAAAAATCGGTGTGACTTTTAGCCGAGCCTAACATTTTAAAAAGAACTATTACCCAATAGGCCATATAGATGTGACATCATACTTCGATTCTATGATTGTTAATGAGAGTTATGATTAAGGTACTAATTAAATATACCTGTTCCCAACAACATCATCATAACAATAAACAATTACTGCTGACAAAATCATAAAAATCCTTGCCAATGGTGATGACCTTTCTTGTCATTCATTAAAATTGTCATTCATTGATAAATAAACTTTGTTGAACTTTTGTGTGATTACCAAAATAGAGAGCCATTCATGCTTCTTTTGTGTTCATTAATTAGCATTTATATGAAGGTAATATAATGTGGTTAGATAGAGAAAAGGGTTGATATTAATTATTAAACCTTGTGGAACTTTGTGTGATTACAAAAAAGGAGCCAGTCCATATGCTTCTTTTGTGTTCATTAATTAGCATTTATATGAAGATTATGGAATGTGGTTAGAGAGAGACAACTGTGGTTAACCAACCATTCCAGTAATGACCCTCTACAACTCTTGATGATGTGCCAATACATTGTGACATCATGCTGTCACAGACATAGGTGTGGTCAGTCACTACAATTGCTCCAAGCAGTGAAAGTATACTCCTGATTTACTGTTTAGAGATGACAATGAAGTTGAAAGGGGACGTCCACCACGTAAAGAACAACACTGGCTTATATGTTTTGGTACAGTTGTTTGATATTAAATAGATGTCCTACACTTTGCAAAGGGTTGTGTAATTTGAGACAATAGAACTATGGAAGCTGCGTATAGTCCTACCCAATAGACTAGTCTTGTGCAGACACATGAACACATGTACTTACGTATATGGTGATTAGCTTTCAAATTATATAATTTGTCTGGAAACCTATTTTCTGAACTTTTGGGTGGAATGAACTACTAAAACTATTACCTTTCATTTGGAAGAATATAATTTTGTGGTATTGGTTCCTTTTATTTCACAGTTTAATTAAGGCCTGGTCACACAGGACACGACTAGACCCACGAATGCAGTACGCATTGGTACGAATCTACGGCAAGCCGTTTTAACATTTATTCCTATTTCTTGATATCAAGAATTGAATTATTGATATCAAGAATGCATTTCTTGATATCAAGAATTACAAATGCTTAACAACAGAAAAGTATTTATTGATATCAAGAATGCATTTCTTGATATCAAGAATTCGATTTCTTGATATCAAGAATTGAATTCTTGATATCAAGAAATAGGAATAAAAGTTTAAAATGGCTTGCCATAGATTTGTACCAATGCGTACTGCATTCGTGGGTCTAGTCGTGTCCTGTGTGACCAGGCCTTTAGACCAAGATTTTCAGGATTGTTTTTCAAATTGATTACACCAGCCTGTTTATAAAGACCTGATATAGTACAGTGGGGTTTTCTATTTTTTATTCTAGCTCTCTGATTTTTTTTAGGAGAGAGTTTTAGTCCAGATGAAAACAATCGTCGTAGTATTCAACTAACGTTAACTTGTTTTATTTAACAGTGATTATTACTTACTTATATGATTGGTATGATAGGATTGCCATTTATAAAAGGATAAGCTAACAAATGTGCATTTACTAAAGCCCAAAATAAGTTATTGACAAGAAAATTGCCAATGCTGCATTAACGTGTCTTTCTTACACCATCAAATAAGACATGCTCTAATCTAATGAGCATGAAAGGATCTGCCATACATTTACATGTCGTCAGGTGAGAAACAAAAGGGCGTAAGTAGCTTTTTGTGCACCGGAGATTTATCATGATTTAAATTTTAGATCCTTGTAAAACCCTATAGGGCTCTCTTATATTTGTTATGAACATTCCCAAAATAAGAAAATGATCCTTATCTGAAAAGTTGGCATGACATAAAGAAGGCTCCAACCTACAAGATTGTATGCAGAAACTCAAGCCAAAATTGACTTAATGCCCTTCTTACTCTCACCTGGTGATGTGTGCATACATTTATGAGTCATGGAGGCTTATGCCAAGGGAAAGCTCGCCCCAAGATTGAAGAACCTTGGCAAGAGTCGGAGAATATTATTGGCGTAGCCAGATACAAACTAGATGATTGAAGCAAAGGGGGGGGGGGGAATAGAGGGGGTGATTCCCATGATTGAGGCGTTCTGCTTAAGATACCAATTGTGATATGTTTTACTTTTTCCTATCTATCCCCAATGGTGCAGCTAGGGCAAAAGAAATCTAAGACAAATTTTTGGGGCTACTTTCCAAGCTCGCTTGCATGAAAACATATACCTCAAAATACCCACAAATTTGTTTTGCATCGAACTATATAATGCAAATTTATGGAGGATCTTTTATGTTTTGTTTTGTTTTTTGTTTTTTGTTTTGTTTTGTTTTGTTTTTTTTTTTTGGGGGGGGCTCTTCTTGGTCTTTTTTAAAATGAACAAATGAAATATGTAGAAATATCTCCCCCCCCCCCCAAAAAAAAAAAGAAGAAGAAGAAAAACAAAAAACAATATAAATAAAAGTAAGCCCAATGTTATACCCTATATATCCACTAGGGGATTGGGTACAAATGGGGGGGGGGGGGGGGGGGGGGGTCAGGTATTCCCACATAGTAGGGGGCACATAGGGGCACAGTCGCCCCTCCCTTTGCCCTCCTCTTAGCTACGCATCTCAAGACTATCCACCCACAACATGCCCCTGAAAGTCCACAAGATATAAACTCTGCACTCTTGTAATTGCTTATTAGTCACATCAAAAAATGTTGATGACTAGCGTGGGGCCAGCCATTTATAAATGCATGTACAGTCATCCGCTATAGGTCTGTTTTCAGTCTTTGCTTAAAATTAAACCAAAGACTGATTGAAAACAACTTTTGTTAGAGGCATAACTAGGGTAACAAAAGGGAGGGCAATTACGGTGCCAAATATGGGGTGAGGGTTACAAACAGAGGGGCAGACCAGGGGGAAAAACTGTGTTAGGTAGCAATAACATAAGTCTGTATCATATACAAGAACTGAAGAAGGGAACAATTTTGGTACAATGAGGTATACTACTTAATAATTGTATCAACTCAAAGTTTTCAACATTTTACCACTGTGGCATACTATGCTGAAAATAAAGGTGTTATTATGTATTCCTTATGCTTTTGAAAGATAGAATGCTCCAAATAGGTTCATGGGAAATATTTATTGAATACCCATATCATGATTCATTAACGTTGGCCTTTTTGGTGTCTGGACATAGATCTATTTTAACTTTGAAAAAATCACCATGGGAAATCAAATGTCTGATGGCTACTGTAATGTAGTTGTTTACTTGTTATCGTAATCTGATTATGATATTTGATGTATTCTCCATTGACCCCTGCCAGAAATATATATCAGACTTGGTACTTATTTTTAAAGTAAATCTTTCATCATGTTATGGCTTTTCTCATTTCCTATATGAAATTATGCTTACGTGGGCATGTGACCATACATGCCTGCTATACGTGCTCCCAGGCTTATTTTTATGCCTTCAACACTTTTGCCAAAACTGAATTATTACCAGGCCATAAGACTTTACACATATACGAACTAGATAAGTGCTGTTGTATTTTAGTTATTTAAAATGGTAACATGTTGCAAAAAATCAAGTGATCATTAGAGAAATCTTCAGTATTGTCTTGTGTTTTCATATAAACAAAAGATGGCATATTATTCAATTGCTCATGCATTATTTATTGATTATATACTATTGGAAGAAATTTCCGTCATATGTTTGTATTTTAAAAGCATGATACAGATAGAATGAAGGTAATAATATCAAAATGTTACATTTCCAGAGCTTTAAAATTGTTTTTGAATTATAGAATGTATAACCAGGCAGTGAGTATTAAGAATTCAACAAGGGGGGGGGGGGCTCTCTTAAGTTAAAGCAGATGATAACCAACGAGCCCTCAAAAGATATCAGCTTGGTGAATGATTGAAATATGTATTCAGATAAAACAAATTAATAGTTATAGATTGAAATATTTCAATGTTTTTAATCTCTATTTTTCACCAGGCGATGGCTAAGGATTCGGCAGGGTGAACTCTCCTACTACAAGCCAGATGATGACAACCAACAGGCCCTAAAGTTCCTGCAACTCTCTAAATATATTAGCTTGGTGAACGTTTGAATTATACATTCAGATTGAAACATGAGTTATTATACATTAACAATAAAAGAATAATTATAGATTAGAAATAAACGATTAAAGATCAAATACCCAATGGTTTTAATCTGTATTTTCACCAGGCGATGGGTAAGGATTCGGCAGGGAGAACTTTCCTACTACAAGCCAGATGATGATAACCAACAAGCCCTCAACATCCTCCAGCTCTCCAGAGAAGTCAACCTTATGAAGAAGGTGAACAACAATGGATTCAGCATCTCGACCAGAAAGAAAGTCTACTTGTAAGTATTGATTACAGTCAAACTTGTGTTGGTGGCCAACTGCCTTTAGCAGCCTATAGAGTGGTGAAGTGTGATGTCATCTATGACGTCATAAACATCTATTTTTAGAATTTTCAAATTTGAACTTCATTTTCAGAAAGAGCATGACAAATAATGTCTAAATACCGAAAATCAATTGAATATGTTAAGTATTGGCTGAGATATGCCTATCCGAATGATTTTTGTTTCCAATAGGCAATCAGTGTTATAGTGAACTGGTTCATAACTTTATGAACCAGTGCACGATTACACAGATTGCCCATTGAAGTAAAATTAATTTGGATGAGCATATCTCAGCCAATATTTAACATATTCAATTGATTTTCGGTATTTAGACATTATTTGTCATGCTCTTTCTGAAAATGAAGTTCAAATTTGAAAATTCGAAACAAAGATTTTTATGACATCATGGCTTCTGTACTCTATAGAGGCAACTAAACGTGATACCCTACCAAGAAAAACAGTGTTGTGGAACCTGTCTACAGTGGCCACTTTTCTTGTTTCCCTTGGGTTGTCACTTTAGACAGGTTTGACTGTACTGTATGTTATGAGTATCATAATCATTCATGTAATGCATATGAAGCAGAAAACTCAATTTACTGCAATGACACAGTATATTGTAGTTTCTCCACAGTAGTATAAAGACTGCATGGAAATATTTAATATATTATGTTTGTACACTTTGTCATAAATATTAATGTGTTTTATCCTAAAGAAAACAGGTAGTGAAATAATGTTCTAAAGCTGTCCAAAGAAGGAAAGTGGACAACAAAGTTTGTTTATCAAAAAGAGAGAAAATCTTGCCATTATTCAATGAATCGTTTCTGTAGTTGCAATCAATGTAATTTTGTGTCAATATTGTATGGCAGTAGTTACAATTTTTACCACTGGTTTAAAAAGTTCACACAATAGTTGACTTATTGTTCTGTGGACACAATGTGATGGCTCTAGAGAACAATATTGATTGCCAGAAGCCAAATGGCATTTGTGTTCAATAACACTCAATACAGGAAAAGAACGCGCCTAGTAGAGATGAATTCATGTCTCGTAGGAATTAAATCATTTTTTTTCTAAGCCAAACAATAACACCCACATAATTGTCCCCCTTTTGTCTAGTTTCCGAGTGATTGTCAGTGGTTCGGTGACAGGAGCTGATTTGGAACGACATCGTGATGAATGGTTCAAGGTAAAGCAATGGCTGTAACCTGTTTCATAAAGGAATCTAGTAACATTGTCAAAATCCACAAAACTTACCTAGAACTCTAGTTGTTCTCACATGCCTCCTTGTATTTGCATTGCAAATACAAGCATGCAACCGGTTTCGGTTTTTCGAAGCTCCCTTTGTTAAAAAGATAATTATGATTGAAATTATCAGATTTTCAATTATCCACTGGAAAGGGATAACTGTGTACAAAGTTTTCACTCATTACTTGGCCATATGATATCCATTTCACGTGAAATGTTCACACATTACTCAGTGGACATATCAGATCTCAACAATATACATTTTATCAACCGTACATCACTTTTTGCACATAATGTCAACAAAGTTACTAGATCCCTTGAACCCCTTCCTTAGCAGATATTGTTATTCATATTCTGCTAATACATAGTTCAATAGGTTCCTGTATGAAAATATAATAAATTTAAAAAACAGGGAATTTAAGGAAGAGAGGTAATATGATTGTTTGACACTTTCAAAATAACTCCTTCCTTGTGTAAAACAAATATTTTAGATCAAATAATTGTCTATTTTCTACAAAAGCAAGGAAAACATGGATGATGATAAATTTACTGGTATTCTAGAATAATTGTTGAGGTCACCTGTCTGCATTAACTTCATTATCAACATGTTTCTCTGCAGTACTCCTTCTGACTCCTATGCTGAATAATAATGATAATAAATGTCCCTTCTATAGTGCATTTCAAAACCAAACGTTTTCTCGACATATAACAAAACAGCATATTCAATATCAATATTTTACATTTAAACTTATATCTATATCTTCGCTTTTACTAGTATGGAGGCCTATTCGTCAAGAGGCTTTACTGATTTTCATAAAAGTTTCAAAATTGTCACCTCTTTATGATGGGTTATAAACTACTTGATAACCAAAGTACAAATTTGTTTTTAAAAAGGTTAGAATTTCTTTATGACAGATTATAACCAGTTTGTAAATACATTTCTTAATTGAGCATGATCACCTTTTCGGCAGGCTATTCGTAATGCGTGTGGAGATCGGAGGGATTCGTCTTCAAACATCACAGAAGATCATCTATCCAGCATGAGTAATATCACTAGTGGCAGTGTCAAGTCACACAGAGAGAGCATCAACGCCATGCTCAAAGGCTACTATGAGGTAAGTCAAATACCCATGCCTACAGGAATCTGGTGGGTCCTGTATTAACTCTATGGCAATTGCAAAATCTAATAGTGAACAAGTTCATTTCATTTAATTTCATTTCTCATTTCCAACATATAATACACTTACAGTCGCATAGAACAAAAATATTATAATTTTACAATTGAAATCAAAATATGAGAATATAATTCATAAAACTAGTGGTTGGAAATGGAGAGCGCTGCTAAAATGCGATGCTTGTAAAATGCAGCGCTCTCAGATTAATTGTTACAGTACTTTATACTACAAAAGCCAAATAAGTTAACCCATTGCCTAAGAGAACCTGGCGGGTCTAGTAGGGAACGGGTTAATAAAACAAATGAATATCAGTTAATGATTTCACTGCTTATTTAACCTGATATTTAACCCAAGCATTTGTACTACGATTAGTCTTTTCCAGGTAAACAAATATTGACTAGATTTTGACATATACATGTAAGTTCACAGAGCCAGGATTTGTTGTGGCCTGAGATGAGGTTGATATGGTTCTATCAAGATAAATGTAATATTTTCACAAATAAATGTTGTTTTGAGTCCTTAACCCTTTAGCACTCAGAGGCCGTGTGAAACATACCAGCTTACTCCTCAGAGCTCCGTGACAAAATGATGTATTTTAGACATTGATCCAAACAAAATGAAATAACTCTTTACAAGTTGAGTTTTGTCAATTACAAGTTATAAATATTTTGGAGATTATAAGATGACGCATAACATATATCAAAATCAATTGTTGAAAATATACACAAGCCAGCTAGTCAGCTGCTAAAGCCAAATACTCGGATTTAGAAGAGTGTAATCACTGTCCCAGTCCCACATAGCATTTTTCGCGTAAGTAATTGAAAGCTATGATAAATTTGACGATAAAACTCATACAAAATAGCTAAAACAGATACTTATATCTGAATAATCGGAATCGGCGTTGATATCACTCTGTTAGATGCCCAGGATTTGGTGAAAATCATCATCAAACAATAATTATCGAGCCTTTTTCCGCAGAGAATGTTGGCGTTTCGCGTCTTCATATTGTCAATGTCTTGTCTACAGGCAAGATCGACTAGCGCATCTGTGTTCGCCCGGTGCTATGCATCGCTGTGTTTGAATGGAATTTGCATGAAGATGGTTCACGAGAGGCATACACTTTATATTACAAATGTTTAGTGTAGAAACCCATTGATACCACACGCACAATTGCAGCCCCGTAATATGCATATAAGGGATACTAGAGCGCGGGAAAAACGGACGGGCGGGTACGGGCGGTTTGAGGAGTAAACTGAAAGGCGGGTACGGACGGTTTGAGGGCTAAAGGGTTAAGAAGCAAAATAATGACGACATGAAAAATGCTATTAATATGTCATTTGAATCTTGTAACAGCTCATGAATTTCAGAATACTGAAAAAAAAGTTTACAAAATAATTTAATTGATATGTTTATATTATGTCATGAATATTTTACTTCTTTGCTGTTTGTTTCTATGAGGAAAAGGATGAAGTCATGTAGTGAAAACATTCAAAGGCTATTCACATGTCATTCGTGCATGTAAAGTGGACTCAGCTCATGAACTTTAGAATCATGCTTTTAAGTGCACGAGAATATTGACCTGTAATGTTTGATACATTAATAACAATACAAATAATAACTGTTATTCATATTGCGCTATTCCCGTGAGGATCATAGCGCTTTTACACATGAAACTTAAAGCTTTTCAATTAAGTGGTAGTATAATTTTACTGATTATTTCTTACTGGTAGGAGCTTGAAAATCTCGTCAACCAGATGAATATGGATGGTGATTATGTAAAGACTCTAGCAAATCATCAGACCCCTGGAGAAGTTCATCGCAGATTGAAAACCATTGGCCAATTCATTATGCACAAAATTATTCTTTTAATATCCTTTACATAACATATGCACCTTTGATTGTTTGTACGTTTCAATCATCTTTTTTTTTAGGAACTTGAGAATCTGAATGCCCAGATGAGTATGAACGGAGACGAGGTCAATGGAGAGACCAAGAAGACCGCGGCAAGACTCCAGCAAATCATCAGACATTTGGAGACGTTCATTGCTGATTGCAAACCACAGACAGAGGACAGGTAACCTTTGTAGCTTGTTCATTAGTGTCTCCTCTAGATTGAAATAATGTCCCTTCATCGCTTGAGTATTGGGATGTGGACGAGACGGGTCCTATTCCGTGCAGTCCAATCTGATACAAGGAGGTCCAGTGATTGGAGCTGACCGCAGTTGAGATGGTATCTCCTTCATTAGCATATAAACCCCATTTTCCCATGTTGGCACTTGTAAAGCAACTAAGGGACCATAAAGATACTTACAGCAAATTGATGCAAAAAAACAACTCCCAACCAAGATTTGTTATTTGTCCAGTATGGAAATCTATAGATGTTGGAAACATGACAATGGTTACTTTTAAGGGTTGACACATTGTTTGAAGAATTGTAAATGTAGTTTCAAGTGGTTCAAAAATCACAATACCAAACCTAAAGATAGAAACAGTGATATATTTGTGACTGGCTTTAGCAAAACCTGGCACTTTTTCGGTAAAAATCAAAATGTAGATTTTCTCACCATTAAAAAGGCCTCATCACAAGCTTTTATTTGATGCTTTGTTCTAACTAATTGGTCAATAATTGGCGAAGATATGATTGTTTCAATTTTCCAATCATAGGTCTTTACACACAGTGTGTGAACTTAAAATGCCCATTTCTTCAAACATGAATAACCGACAAGTGACAGGATTTTGCTATAGCAGGTTACATTTGAAAAGAAGGGATTTGAAGGTAAATCTGAATTTTTTGCCTATTTATCAGAACAATCTGAATCTTTGGAAATGTTATCCTTGAATGTTATCCTTGAATTAAAGATTTTATCTATTAAAAAAAAACTAATTTGAAATTAAGAATATTTGTATAATGACTTGGCTCTACAGGTTAAATGCATTGATAACCTTTGGTTGGAAAATTTTATATTGTATTAGAAAACTTATTCTTCATTCATATGTGGTAAACAAGATTGATCTATAAGTTATTGGCCTGTTGAGGATGATTTTATTTTGATGTAACATACTTTCTCCATAGACCGTAGCCCAAGATATCTTGGGTTAAATCTGATAATAAAACGTTTTATTTGTTTGTTGTCCTTCCAGGCATGATAGCTCCAGTGCAAATTCAGCCTGCCTCGATATGGATTCTAGTGCCGAGCACCCTCTTAATAACCCCACTGCCGAGAACGGCTGCAGCGACAAGAACAGCCAAGATGAGACCGACGTCAAGAACACAACCACGGACTCGATCAGGTTGTCGGTCATCTATCGCAACAGCTGGGCACATCTCGACAGTAGTGGAATACTGCAAACATCCATGGTCAGTTGTAAAGAGAGCGAAGGAACAATGAGTGGTGTGGAGGATAATAAAGCCACATGTAGTAACGGCCAAGCAACTGATATTTTCGTCAGAAACAGTTTGCTGATGAACGGGGGCGACGGTAACGGCGGCGGTCTGGAAACCGTCCCGGAGAGTAAACTGGAGAACACCACCTTGGAAGAATCGAGGTCCAGCTTTATAGGAAACGCAGAGATGGCAAATTTGCAACAGAGTTCGCAAAATAACGGGCATTTTCCTCTTGTTCTGGAAGATTCCCTGCCTCCCCTTCCACCGCCACCTCCACCACAACTTGGTAAGTGTTTGTTATTGCACTCACAAGGAATAATTAGGTGGTCAATATACACAGGTTTGACTGTATACAGCACTATATCACTGCAGAAGAAGTGAGCATGAGGTCAGGATCAACTGGGAGAGGGGGCAATGTCAAGGTTTCCTTTCCTTTATGAAGTATCTAATGCCCAATGTAAAAGTAGACATACATTAATCATTAATGAACTCACCCAGACAGAAGTCAATGTTCAGTCCAGGGTTTTCCTTTAGGGAGAAACTTGTGCCAGATGTAAAACGTTGGAATGATTATTTCATTATTTATCTTATAACGCAAGAAGTCCCACAAGCGAAGAAATCTTTTCTCATTGATTAGTTCTATAACAGGGAAAACCCTGTCCAGCAACACTTTGCTGGCTGTCTGGGTGAGCCCTGGTTTTGCAATGGAAATTAGTTGTGACACTTTGTGGAAAATCTTCTCCTCACAGTATTTGTTACAAATTGATTTATAAAATGATCTAACACACTTTTTAAAGGTTGGCACAAGTTACTCCCTTCAGGCAAAACCTGGCGTCTTTGTTGACCCTGGCTTAGCCACGGGTGATAATTGCCCCTTAGAATTAAATCTTCTCTTTGATTTTGCAAAAATAAATCGGAAAACAAATAGGCAACATTAATTTTCTATACAAGTTGCTCCCTTAAGGCAAACCCTACCCCACTCTACCCTGGCTCTACCCTGGCCCGGACTTTATTAGCCAAGAAACTTAATTGCCCCCCTAGATGGAAATCATCTCTTTTAATTTGCAAACATACGTATACTGCACAAGTTGCTCTCTTAAGGCTAACCCTGCCTACCTTTTTTCTCCTATCTGGGGTAATGTTTGTCGCCTTGCATGAAATCTTCCCTTCCCACTTGTTACAAAATGCTCTGGTCTTTGTCAACCCTGGCTTATCCAAGGGTGATAACTGCCCCTTTTCCTTGAACTTGCAAAAATACATCAAGAAATTAATTAGGCAACATTCAATTTCCGCACAAGTTGCTCCCTTAAGGCAGACCCTGCCTCCCATTTTTCTCTGGTCTGGAGTACTGTTTGTATGAATTCTATCCTCTTCACTTGTTGTTACAAAGTGTTGAAATGAACAACACCATGTCGAATTTTGGCACAACCTACTCCCTTAATGCAAACCCTGCTGTCACTCTCCCCTAGGCCTGGTCTCTATCTTGGGTGACCCTGGCCTTGCCATGGGTAACAATTGACCTCCCTAGAGGGAAATTTTCTATTTTGGTTTGAAAGAATACAACAATAAATAAATAAGGCAACATTATTTTTGTGTACAAGTTGCTCCCTTAAGGCAGACCCTGCCATTCCTATTTCCTCCTGTCTTGGTTAACGATTGTCCTCCTTGTTTGAATTGTTTCCTTTCCACTTGAATCATGGCATAAGTAACTCCCTTAAGGCAAACCAACCTGCCTCTCTGCACTAAACCTGGCCTCTGTCTTGTCTGATCCTGGCGTAGCCAAAGGCAATAATCGCCCATAGAGGAAATCTTCTCTTGTAATTTGCAAAAAATACATCAAGAAACCAATAAAGCAACATTCTTTTTGTGTACAAGTTGCTCCCTTAAGGCAGACCCTGGTATTCCTATTTCCTCCTGTCTTGGTTAACGATTGTCCTCCTTGTTTGAATTCTTCCCTTTCCTCTTTAATTTTGGCATAACTAACTCCTTTAATGCAAACCAAGCCCCCACTCTACGCTAGGCCTGGCCTCTATCTTGGTTGGTCCTGGCGTAGCCAAGGGCAATAATCGCCACTAGAGGAAGTCTTCTCTTGTTATTTGCAAAAGTACTTCAAGAAACCAATAAGGCAACATTTTTTTTGTGTACAAGTTGCTCCCTGAAGGCAGACCCTGCCGGTCTTTTTTCATTCTGTCTTGGTTAACGATTGTCCGCCTTGGTTTTTTGCACAAGTTACTCCCTTAATGTAAACCACGCCACCACTCTGCGCTAGGCCTGGCCTCTATCTTGGTTGGTCCTGGCTTAGCTATAGGCAATAATCACCTCTTATAATAATAGTAATAATAGTGGATATTTATAGAACACTTCAATCATTCCTGTATCAAAGTGCACGATTTCCACTCCCTGGGGAGTATTCCATCCAGTCGCTTGTTAGGCGCAGACAATGCTAAGGGAAACGTTCTCTTCTAATTTGCAAAAATACATCAAGAAACAAATAATGCAACATTAATTTCCCTAACAGGTTGCTCCATTAAGGCAGACCATGTCTCGCATGTTTCCTCCTGTCTGGGTTAAATAATGATTGTCCGCCTTGTGTGAATTCTTCCCTTTAGACCGGCAGCCTGGAGGGGTTTGGTGCATCGAAGATGGGACTAATTGTTGTATTTTTGTGGGGTATATTTTGAGGCGCACAGGCGCCAAAATCCCTGGGAAGACCCCACCAGAGTTGTTTATTTGGATTTGTTATATTCACCTCTACGATGTTTAGGTGTTCATATATTGGTTCACTCTGGGCAGCCGGTCTACTTCCCATTTCTGACTTCTTGATAACCAGTTGAACTTTAAATAAACAATGACAATTTTAATTTTTAGTTATTCCCTGAAAGAAGGGAAAACCTGCTCTGTTGCACTTAATGATGCAAATATAAGATGTGTCATTAATACATAGACCACTTTCAGACTTTCTGAATTTACTACAATATGCATCATCCATTGACCCCAGCCTAACTCTTTTTAGTACTACTGAACAGGATTAAATGTGCTCAATATTTGTTTTAAACTTGACACCAAATCATGAGTGAATATATTTGTTTGTATATTGCATTTTCTTGTTGATATATTATTGACACAGGATACCCTGTACACTTTAATACCGAATTGTGTTTCTGTGTATTATGACAATAGAATTTCTGACATGATTCTTTCAAAAATGATGTGGCAGATAGAGACAGACTTCTAATGTCTGATTTGATCATCTTAACCAAGTTAGGGTGAAAGGCAAAGTTAGGGGGTACAGTTGATTTTGATTTTATAGGTTTAGGCCTGCACTTAACAAAGGATTTCCTTCTAGACCGCCAATAAATGTTAATGTTTACGTCCTGGCTATTTTAACGCATTGTTTCCAGGAACCTGGTGGGACGTGTATTAAAGGAACTAAAGAATACAACGTATTTTGGCACTTATTCCATAGTTGATGACTTGTAAACTAGGTCTGCCGAATAAACACAGTAGTGATTTTAGGCTAATTTTCTGATGCCGAATCTCACTTAGCAGCCAGTTTACGCCCCGCCCATATTTAGGGTCCAAAATCAGCAGCGTGATTGACAATTCATCGGCTTACGTCATCTAGATAATTTAGAGAGGCGTCGTGTACAGAGACTATGGGGCGAAGTTCTTTAGATGACATCACATTTTGGCGATTTACAAGGGGCGTTCCCAGGACAATTAGATATTTACAAATTACCCCAAAATTGATTGATTTCATGGGATATGACTGCCAAATTCTTTTTCTTGAGGAAAAATTACTTATAGAGAGCCTATTTGTGAAAATTAGGCCATCTAGACGCTGTAGTTCCTTTAAGTCTATGAGAGCCCCCTGTAAGCGCCTTTTTCTAACTGATTCAGGCATAGGGAATAAAATATATGGTCTGCTTTGTGTAGTTTCTTACCCATTGCCTAGATGCAAACTTGGTGTGTCATGTGTGGAGTCTATGGACATTTAAATATATCTTCGGTAACGAGTTACTGTACAATTCATCACCGAAACAATTAAAGCAATATCTCAGTTCAATGGCTTATTTTACCTTAGTCATCTAATTTGATATTGTTTTTCTTTTGTTCTTTCGGGGCAAGTGTATGCCTGGAGGCCCTGTCTTACTGGTAGACTTGAACTCGGGTCCTATAATAAAACGAAAGGATAAGAGGATAAAGGGATTATTTGGACTCAGTTTTGAAACTGGTGGATGAAACTAGAACACTGTTGTGTTGTGCAGTACTTGTAAACCGGGCCCCTACATTATAATCAATTTTGCAGTATTAAGCCTTGCCCCATAAATACAGCCTCTCGCCGTAGGGCCTCTGCAGGACGCAGTTCCCTCCAAGCTCATAAAATCGGTTTAATAGTTTCCTGCCCGAGGTTCACTGATCCAGCAGCAGATATTCTGTCAATAGCGTAGATAGATTAGAAGGGGGATAGTCAGGGGGGTATTGTCACCTGTTAATGATTTTTAGACCCCCCCCCCTCTCCTACTGCCCCCTCCGTCCTTGTTGAAGAAAGATAAAGGATTAAGTGACAACGCCCAGCAACCTTTTTTTTTGCCAGTAGCGTGGAAAGATTAAGGGGGGCCACCTGTTAATCATTCTTGGTCTCCGCCTAGTCTCCCCCCCCCCCTCCCCCTTGATGAAGATAAAGGAAAAAACACCACCATTCCAGGAACAGTTATTCTGTCAGTGGCATAGATGGAGTAAGAGTGAGGGGCAGGGGAGTTTTTTTTAACTAGTTAATAATTCTGGGTCCCCCTTTGACTTCCCCCTCCTCCCCCCCTTGACGAAGAAAGATAAAGGAATAAATGACTCCATCCAACAAAAGATATTATACCAGTGGCATAGATGAGTTAATGGGGAGGGGCAGGGAGGAATTGCCACAGGTCTTTATAATTCTGGATCCCCTTACTGCTCTCCCCCTCCACCAGACAAAGAAAGTTGAGTAATACAAAATTAGATTTAATTTGTTCCTTTTGAGGTTCTGAAACACACCTTATTAGAAGCTTTGTGTGTGTCCCCCCCCCCCCCCCCCCCCCCATTTGCTGCCAGACTAGACTAACCATATGCTTTGTTATGCTGTGTTGTATTCCTTCTTTCCATGTGATCTTCTAATAACAATAACAGACAACTTAATCTTGGGATCCGTTGCTTATATCCACTGGCCTTCTGTGTCTTTGCCATTTCATGGGGATATTATCTATCCTCTATTGAGGAAGAGAAGGGCACTAAGTCACTTTTTGTACTTGAGAGAAAATCATGTTTAAAGCCAAATGCTCGGAAATAACTTTATTGGCCAAAGTAATTGATTAGTATTGTTGAAATAGCATAAAAAGGGGTGTGTGGAAAAATCCGAACCTTCGTATCGTTAAATGCAGAAATATCAGTTAAAACTTTTATGAAAGCCGCTGACATTGAGCCTAAATTCACCGTCAGTTTGGCCCATCATGAGCGATACGCTCATGCGAAACCTGTGTGCCGCATTTTGCCATAGGATTAGCACGCAGCGCACAAGGGTGCATATCAACACACAACTGTCGGCGATATCAATTTACAGTAAATGAGTTTTGTAATATATCAAATATATCAATTAGTAGGCGGTTTCCAGGCCAAATTGTTATCATCCCGTATTAGTAAAAACATATTCTTTCACATGATTGGTAAAAGCGTACATTTCATTTTTTTAGTGTGGGGCAATTCCCACTACCGTCATTTGCCTTTAAAGCTTGGGAGCCCTGTAGAAACCGAGTGTAGCACCTTTGAAGTTTTTATAATATTTCAAAATTTAGATATTCGTATATGAAAATCGGGCATCTCTAGCTACCAAATTGTAATTATAACTCAATATAGCCAACAAATCAATTACTGCCCTTATATCACTCTCTCCCGACGGTATCTTGCTCTTGTCTGCATGATATAAACAAACTTGGCTCAAGCGATCACCTAGCTGTATTGTAGGGTCAATAATATTGATTCCCCGTGTTTGTTAAGTTGTTGGATGAAGTTTTCCCTCTTCCTAGGTGATTTGTAATCTGGATTTACTGAACAACCTTGGTTTCTTTTTTTAGAATATCCTCTTTATCCAGCACCTATTTTAACTGTTTGGGTGGTGCGCAGCTGAATGCCAGTATATTGTTGTATACCTTACTTTGCCAGAATGGACTTTAATATAGCACTTAGTTTCGTTATCAATATCTACCGGTAGCCATTTTCTTGCATGTATACATGGCACCGCAATAACTTTTTTTGCTAGGCGCCTGGTTTTGCCAGAAATGTGTTATCAAGTTAATTTTGTTACTACCCAGAAACAAAGTCAGTGGCCCCAAAATTAAATTTTTTTTTGGGGGGGGGGGGCAAAATATTTACTATTCAAAATGTTGCTGCTATTGTGAATGACGCTTGCCATGGAAGAAAATTTAGTTGCCTGATCGAGCAATCAAAATGGGATTTGTATTATGACTGGCCGTGTCAAGCTGTGTCAAAGTCTTTTATTCTCTATTAAAAATGTGTGAAATTGCTCAATAACATGTATTCTTGAATGATACTTTGTTAACCTGATACAGCATATATTAAACAGTGCCGAAATCAAGTGATAGAAACTACCATTATAAAGTTCCTTTAATTTGTAATAGATGTAAATTACTTTATTTTGGGCAATCTGATTATAGTATGCAGGGGTGTGAGATGTCCGATTTTCCGCGGAATTCCGATTATTTTTAATTTCCGATTATTTTGAGTATTAGCACTCAATGGTTTAGCATATTTTGATGACATATCGAGTGCTACAGTGTACAACGTTCAAATTTCGTATTTAGCACATGCGGAAATCCCACATGCATTCAGCGCCGAGCCTTTCACCTGAACGAACGCGCGCCTGTGCTACCCGCAGCGCTAGCATGCACACCGCCGAGTGACACAGCTGCATCGAGCCTTGAACCCCGCGCACACTTTTCATTTCAGATTTTTTCCGATTTTTTTTTTTTTTTTTTTTTTTTTTTTCAATCTTGCTCTCACACCCCTGAGTATGCTAAATGCAATGTTCGAAGAATGAAATAGCAAATATTTATGAAGCGATGGATCCAAATATGGAGAAAAAAAACATATGTAGTCGTGAAAAGGAAACCACAAATGCGTCAAACGTTAAAGAAGATTACATTATAGAACAATTATTGATGCCACATATTCTCTGAACTTTCAGGCTATTTTTCAGTTGAGTTCTGTTTTGGGTTATAAGACATTGTTTTTCCAATAAAACGTCCTTAGGCACATCCGAATCGAGCAGCAGAAATCCGCATTTCATGCGCTAGCCTATAATTAGATCAATGGTTGTCCTAACTCCCATTGCACTGGGGTACTCCCACTATGTGTCACACATACTAAATGTTAACCCTTGTATTGCCGGGTATATTTGACATGCTATGAGCAATAATGCATACAGTCTTGTACCGTGCTATCGCTGGCACTTAACAAGATAATGGGTCAGAATAATATCTGTAGGAATCCCTCGGCTGTGTTTCATCATTGTATTTCATTTATTTCTTGGCTGGCAAAGATGGACAGGATGTCTCAATGATTCTCAAGAATCTTATTCCGAAGAAGGAAATTATTCATGGAGTATAACTATTTTAATTTTTAAACATTCAAACCAAAATAGTGATCACTTTTATTAAAACAACACAATATTTTGGGAAACAGCTTTTCATGTTTTAAGAAAGTAACCCTTTTAAGAAAAGAGAGTAATTTTCAGGAAATTTCAGGATTACGAATACTGAAGATTCCATTTAATGATTATAGATGTGGGAATTGCAATTTCTGATATTGAACTGGTTAATGAAAGAAGGGGATACAAGAGGGGGAATCCCATAGCCATGTATCATCATTGAATGTACATGTACTGTGTGTATGTACTAGGCTTGCATTACGTAGACAGGATGTGTCAATGAATCTGTGCCATCCCATAATTGCAGTGATCCTGCTGCCGCTCCGATCCATTTAACGCAAGATTTCCACTTGATACTAGAACATGCTTTTATTAACCCATTCAGAACAGAGTTATTTTGCTATAATTAACATGTATTTTCATTAGACTAATTAGCCCAAGTATTTTCTGGACCAGTCCTGGGCCCCGTAACATAAAGATTCACAATTAATCGCACGATCAATCAACTGATCGTACGATTGATTAATTGATCGTACCATTGATGAATTGATCATACGATTGATTAATTGATCGTACGACAATCGTACGATCAATAGATTATTCGTACGATTAATCGTGAATCTTTATGTTACAGCTTGGCCCTGAACAGGTTAACATACTTAAAGACGTTTGGGATGGGGAGTCAATTTAAAATTGCTATTGACTGAATTACATGGCTTGTTTAAGGTGTTCACGCCTTCGCATGGATGGGATGGCTTCTATACTTCCTAATCTAAATAATCCTGCTGCCCCTCTGATCTATTTAATGCACAATTTCCACTTAATACTAGAACATGCTTTTGTGAACATACTGCACAACATGCCATGTTTTGGATAGGGAGGGAGTACATAAAATTGTTCTTGACTGGATTACATGACTTGATTAAGTTGTTCACGTCTTCGTTGTATGGATGTTCCTAATGCAGTAATCCTGCTACCAGGCTGATCCATTTAACGCACAATTTCCACTTGATACTCGAACATGATTTTATGAACATACTGGATATGAGCGTGTTTTGAATAAGGAGTAAATTTAAAATTGCTATTGACTGATTTACATGACTTGATGAAGTTGTTCACGCCTTGTACGGATGTGTGAAGGCTTCTGCTTCCTAATTAAAATAATCCTGCTGTCGCGATGATCCATTTAACGCATAATTTCCACTTGATACTGCAACATGCTTTTATGAACAAGCATGTTTTGGATAGAGAGTACATTAAATTGTTCTTGACTGAATAACATGACTCGATTAAGTTGTTCACGCCTTGCACGGATGTGCGAAGGCTTCTGCTTCCTTATTAAAATAATCCGGCTGTCCCTTTTCTTCATATTCATCATAGTCCTGTTCGTACTTTGATCCATTCAGTTAGCCTATATACGTAGTCCATAATGTCTACTTGTTACTAGTAGTTCATACTGCACCCACTCGTTTCCATTTTTGGTGCATGTACTAGGTTGGTTATTTGGTTTTTGCAGCCGTGTTCAATTAATTATGATGAATCACGTCTGGGACCGCCCCTTATCATCACCATCCGATAGACGCGGTGTAGGTTCGAACCTGGGCCGATAAGTGCAAAGAGCGGAGCTCTGACCACTAGACCAGATCACCACTTCACTATTTTCACTCTATACTAGCTTTTCGAAAAGGTCTTGCACTCTTGTGTCTGATCTGAATGCATGCTGTCAGGAACAACTGGCAAACAAGCCTATCACATGAGCAGAAGCAGCCACAAGGCCTTTTCACATCTGCCTGGCCCTCTGTTAAATTTTTCTTATGTTAAAGGGATAGTTGAGTATTGGTCAAACTTAACTTTAGTAACCAAAACCTGCACCATTACGGTACAAAGTAATAGTTATAACTTCACCCGAAAAGTATACACAATTACAAATGACTAAGTAAAACCCCTGTTATCATTCAAAAAGAGCTGGTACAACTCAAGAGGGCGCTATTTAAAAAAAAATCATTGGTTTTAGCATTTTTTCATACAAAATTGGGCATTCAATGTTTGTTTAAATAATGATTCAATAGAGATATCATCAACGACTTTTTAAAAACCTAATCAGATTTTTTCAAAGTAGTCTTCGAGCATTTTTAAAAATTTGTCTAAAAAGTCTAAATATCGCCCGGTGATGGCCAGTGTGAACTATTTTTAATAAAAATATATTTATGGATATTTCAGCCGTTTCTGAACCGATTTTGATCAAATAAAGTTTATTCTGTCATTAAAATTGTATGTTCTTTCGAATTTGACAGTCAGTTTTTCATTATCTCACAAAAAAATATCGGGGGGCACTTCGGGAAATACCAATACTCAACACTACCTTTAAGCTTTAAATCGTCTAAGCTATAGCTAGCGACCAATCAGGAAGCATGTATACCACATACATTGTGCATAATACAGTTCAGGTAGTCCTGGAAATGACTGTTGGTATTCTTCTTGAGCTTGTAGTTCCAATAAGAGCTACAGCGCCAGTATATTTATTGTAAGGAGAGGGTGGGTGGTAGGAGGGGCTCAACGTGTCGAACAGGTTGACTGTCCGTCGTCAGGAGTCCTTCTAAGGACTCTCCAATCCTCCCTTTCTTACAGGGTGCAACCGCAAACCAAACTTATTATCTACACCACCATGGAAGCCGATAGATTACAAGCAACATCTAACATGTTTTTGTTATGAAGTACATTTGTATTGTTCTTGACTGAATTACTTGACTTAATTGATTAAGTTTTTCACACCATCCCACGGTGATTGTGTGATGGCTTCCTAATTAAAATATTCCTGCTGTTGCTTTGCTCTATAATTGAAATAATCCTGCTGCTATAATAGCAGTGCTACTTTGATTCATTCGGTATTCAAAGAGAGTATATAGCATACTTTTTACTTTGTGCTAGTCATAAGCATACCCAGGATCTTTTTAAGGGGGGTGTTTTAGCTTCATTCAGTGGCATAGTTAGGGTGTGTTTGAATACCTAAAACAACATTTTTTTCCCCTCAAGGGGGTGTTTGAACACCCCAAACACCCCCCCCCCCCTCCTCTAGTACATACTGAACATGATAAACATATGGGAACCGTGTTATGGACACAAAGTCTTGAATAAAACATATGATGGCCCGATAGGGAAGAAATTTTGCTTGTTTATGAATTATTGTTTGACTTTGAATGTTCAAAGCCATATGCGACATCCCTTTGTATGGCTTTTGCTTCATTACTTTTTGCCATTCCTATTTTGTATTCATCTCTAGATAAAGTTTAGATAAGGGCAGATAGCAAATACAATCTTGTTTCATTTCACAGCGGTTGTGAAACTTATGATAAACTATCATCCAATCCCAGGATACATCACACATGTCGCAACGATTTTTGTGGAGTCACTTTTGCTTTCCATATTGCCAATGAGTTATTATCTAATTCCCAGTCAAACTCTGATTCCAATTCCCTTCTCTTATTAGCTTAAAATAAGAACATATCTCGCTTTGTGCTTGTTTTGTTAGCTTTGTTATATATGCGAACACATTAAAGCACAATTATTTGATATTGTAGATAAATGTGAACAAAGAGACTCGGTGATCTTGAAGCTTCCTGAACTGATCAGCTGTAAAGACAAAAGGAATTCAAAACTGATACTGTTTTTGATCCTGTTAACCTTTGTAATAAGGGAATGCCGCTCCTCAAATTCAGTATCGACATCAAACAACGAGAACTTGAGTCTTTCAGTACAGAGCTGTGAGAGCGAGAAACGGTAATGGCTATAAATAGGCGGGTTATCACTTCAGTCGATCATTTGAAAAGTTTCCAAACCACTATCTTTCCGAAACTGCTGACATTCCCTGAATTTTACTTCTTATTCTGTCTCGCTGTCACACAAAATTGAATTTAAATGTTAAAATCTGCAATTCATTTTGTCGCCTGCTTTGCCCCCCCCCCCCCCCCCTTACCATTTAAAAAATGAAATAAAACATTTTGTATTTCTCAGTCACAAACATCTTCATTTTGCAGTTTAAACTGCAATTCACTTTGTCACCCTATTTGTCCCCCACCCCTTGCTATTTAAATAAACACAGAGGAGCTGATCATGATGACAGCAATTTGTACAGCATTAAGTTCATGTAGGGGCCCTTCAATTTTTATAAAAGAAAGCATATAATTATGTGTGAGATGTGGGATCCCACATTTATTTAATGATTTAAGAAAAGAAATGCTTTACTTTTTCAAATTTTAAAAAGCATGACATGAACAAAAAATTAAATGGTTAGAACCAATGCATTTTTAGAGAGCGCCCTCTTGTGTTTTCATGCCTCTTTTTTTTAATTTTTTATGATAACAGGCTTTTTACTTTAATAGTTGTTTGTAATTTATTGTAGCTTTCGAGCATGATGGAGTTATAACTATTAGTTTGTAATGTTATAGAGCAGGTTTGGGTTACTAAAATTTAGTTTAACCAAAACTGTACTATCCCTTTTTTCCTTTATGGTTATGCCTTGTCAGACCTTTCAGCTCCGTCGATAGAAAGTAATTTCCCCTAAATGCATGATTCCACCTGATCGTTAAAACAAAGTACAGATGAGTTGGGTTTGATTGGAGGACATACCGCTAACTGGCCTCCACCACCTTTAGTTTAAGCTGCATGCATGACAATCAACTTGAGTTTTGTGGGCATTATGAAAAATGCACACAATAGCTAAAGTTAAACTATTCTGCCAGTGTGAAAAGTGTAAGCCTTTTTAATACGAAAGGGCTACTGCATGGCCTATATTAACAAGAAAATCAATGAATGAAACTGGGTGGCTACTGCATAATTATAAACTTTGTTTGCGGAATTTAACATTTAGCTGATCAACGACTGCATACACACAGTTGCTATAAACTGCACTGTATGTATGAAAAAAAGTGTTCAGACTTTTAGCTAGGGAGCTACTGCCGGTTTCTATGAACATGTTAACATATTGGGGGAAACTAATTTGTAAAATCCTGTTAATAGCAATCAACTTCTGGCTTGGTGGATCCTAGGGGACGTTTGAGGAAGCCTTTCATCTATTTGATAAAAAACTTAATTTTCAAACACTTTAAATTGAAGTGGTTTATATTGCTAGCTTTGGTTGTATGGTGTAGTTGCAACTGAATGATTATCAAATATAAGTTATTTTATTTAAAGGGATAGTTGAGTATTGGTCCAACTTAACATTAGTAACCCAAACCGGCACCATTACGGTACAAAGTAATAGTTATAACTTCACCATGCTCACCATGCAAGTATACACAATTACAAACGACTAAGTAAAACCCCTGTTATCATTCAAAAAGAGCCGTTACAACTCAAGAGGGCGCTATTTAAAAAAAATCATTGGTTTTAGCCTTTTTTCATACAAAATTGTGCATTTAATGTTTGTTAAAATAATGATTCAATAGAGATATCATCAACGACTTTTTAAAAACCTATTCTGATTTTTTTTCAAAGTAGTCTTCGAGCATTTTTTGAAATTTTTCTAAAAAGTCAAAATACCGCCCGGTGATTGCCGGTGAAAAACATTTTTTTAATAAAAATATATTTATGGATATTTCAGCTGTTTCTGAACCGATTTTGATCAAATAAAGTTCTGTCATTAAAATTGTATGTTCTTTCGAATTTGACAGTCAGTTTTTCATTATCTCACAAAAAAATATCGGGGGGCACTTCGGGAAATACCAATACTCAACACTACCTTTAAAGTTATATGCAAAATATCCATACATATGTAATTTGTAGCTACCTCCAGTATTAATACTAAGAAGCCAATAAGTTTGCGATTGAAACTTTTACACTCTAGATCAAATGGTTTACATTTTTACGGGCAGGTTGTACAGAGTTTGTAACTGAATGTGTAATGCTTTTAATGAAATGCCCTAAAGTATTCCAATGTATTATGGTGACATTAAGCTTGGGATAGGAAGTTGTAGAAGTCTAAATTAAGCTGTGGATAGTATCCGACTTTACCACTAAATGTTTATTAGTAACCTTAAATCAATTGATCTTGAGAAGTATCTCGTTCATGCAGTTAGCAACTATGGATTATACTTTGTTATATTGCCAGCTCAATGTTTATTAATAACATAAAATCAAGCGATTAAAAGTATTGGGACATTCATGCACTGTGCAGCTGGCTTCATAATTACATGATACATGCAATCTTGTAGCAGGAATTTGATATTAGCTCGAAAATCAAGTGGTCGTGTAGTTTGCCACTAAATGTTTATCGCCATAAATCGGGCGATTTAAAGTACTGGCTCTGCATGGATTTTATAGTTCGCAGCTAGCTCGGGGAGTAACATGGGTACCCGCAATAGCTCTAAAAAAATCAAGTGGTTGTGTATAGTTTGCCACTAAATGTTTATCGCCATAAACAAGCAATTTAAAGTACTGGCTCTGCATGGATTTTATAGTTCGCAGCTAGCTCGGGGCGGGGGGGGGGGGGGGGGTTTAACATGGGTACCAACAATAGCTCTGGACAGGATATTAACTCTAAAATCAAGTTTGTCGCTATATGATTTATCGCCATAAATCGAGCGATTTCAGTACTGGCTCTGCGTGGATTTTTATAGTTCGCAGCTAGCTCGGGGGGTAACGTGGGTACCCGCAATAGCTCTGGACAGGAACCAGAAATGGCAATTGACCAAAATAGACAGCTCTAATGAGGGCGATTAGTATCTAGGCTGTGTCGCAGCGACTGGGTGACTCATCCTCCCCATGCTAGGGGAGCTAGTGCAGCCTCTACTGCAGTGCGGGGCTAGGATTAGGTCCTGGCTTGCTTGTCTTAGACTAACAGCTGCCAGACTATCCTACTTTTTTTAGTCACAATGGATGCCCCTTCCTCTCTCTATCTCTCTCTCTTCTCTCTCTAAAAAGGATCCGACTATTCTGTAAATATACTCCTCCGCACAACGCTCTCTTCCTGTGACGTTATTGCACAGTCTGTCCCGCCTGCAGAAATCTTCTTGTGTAGATAAATCGCAATCGCCTCGCCGGGTCTTATTTTGGGCTTCAGACGCATGCCCTTTAAGATTCTACATCTGATATCCGTCTTTATTTATGCGACTGTTTGAATGTGCGCAGGATGGGGCGAATCTTGTCGGGACCCGTGTGATATTTCAGGATTTATTACGGCTCAAAAGATGAAGGCTTGTTGTGTGGGACTCAAGGAAACTGATTTTTGGGCTCCTTGGCCTTATACCAAGATGGGTTGTGTACGCGTTGTGGGATTGCCGCATATAGCCTGTTGACTTTATTTATTTATCTGGCTGTGTATGTGTGTGTGTGATTTATTTTACTTTGCTTTTTGCCCGAAATAGAAGGAAATCATTGATGCTTATCTATAATTTGGAGAGACATTCTTGCAGTACTTTACATGCGGATTCAGGATTACTTGGAATTATATACTCTTTATGACACGTTTGAGACACTGCTTAACTCTGTGTTTATGATGCCAACCTTGCAACTAAAATAAAAACAAACATTTATCGCCTCACAGATTTCAGAATAATGCTGCTCAGGAATTATGATTTGAATTATGCCATCGAAATGTATTAGATGAAAGAACTGTTTATGATTGTGGTCACCACACTAAGAATCAACTTTTGTTCTTGGAAGTCCACATTTTTAGAGTGAAAATGTAATGATTGACTCTTTCTCATGCACTGACAAAGGGTTCAGATAAACACCCCTTTGTTGTATCAACTGACGAGGGTTTAGAATTCTAGTCCAATGTCCGTTACCGAAGAACGGTTAAAAGGAGTCTAACAGACATTTCAAAGATGAAGAAAAAGCTTACAGTATACCCCAGTTCAAATTTGTTAAAGTCATCTTGATACATCTCTGAAGTGACTTTGCAAGATATCTTACTGATTTAATTGACTATATGCCCCCGTGACTGTGGCTAGTCTAGAAGACCATAAGACCCTTAAATGATGAAGATCATGTATTGAACTTTTGTTGAATTATTGTTAAATAATCATAATAAGACATCAAGGTGGCTTTGAGTGTCTACAAACTTCGCCACCCACGTTACTGCTATATGGCTAGCCTATGCCCTCACAATGCACTGTCCAGCTCATCTGCAAGTATACCTTCCATCATGGTGACATCCTCTTGATAGATTAATTACCATAACTGAACTTGAGGTGGTTTGGCACAATTTCTTCTTGATCTAGAGTCCGCCCACCTTTCATGTGTCCGCAGACGGCAAGTCCCTGTGACTGTTATGGCTAGCCGTAGCCACTGTTCAGTTCATCTCAAAGTATACCTTCCATCATGGTGACACTCTTAAATTAATTATCACAACTGAACTTGAGGTGACTTTGCCAGATTTCTTGATGAATTGAGTGAGCGTCTGCGTACAACTGACATAGACATGACGGCTGTGGCTAGTCTAAGGTTGTGTAGCGCATCCTGCAATCATGTCCAACCGGGAGCATACGGTTTTAGAGGTATTCTATATTTGAAGAGCTCATTTGCAAAAGGGGTTAGATCCACTTTCCATAAAAATTGAGTTAGCAATATCAGTACATTAATAAGCTACGTAACTATGTAGAATCCAAATTTTGGGACAATTTACTCACTCCAAATCAACATAGAGAAAGTTCTATTTTCATATTCCCATAGGCATGTGTACAAAGTTTGACAAAGAAACCTGCTTAATACTCCAAAGTTGAAAAAGTGGATCTAACCCCTTTTGCAAATGAGCTCTTCATTTATGAATTCATTTTCTTCTTCAGTGCTTCAGGCTTATCATTAACAAGCCAAATACAGTAGTTACATCATACCCTCTTAATGATATGGTCCCAAAAATATTTAAGGAATACATTTAGACTTTATTGAGTCAATAAGACCTGGTCCTAGAAATAGTCAGACAGGGGGTCTTTGGAGAATGCACCTTAAAGGGGAGTCAAACGCTGGCATTTTCGCTAACTGTTACTAATAAGTGCCCAATTCCTGTCTCTTCTATTCGTAGCACTAATAAGAAAGTAATCAATGTTTTTTAAACCACTATCCTCTGTTTGAACTGAACACTAGAGGCCGCCATGTTTTCCAACTATACAATATGAAATGTCATTTGAACTTGCACTAACAAAAGCGGGTTATGTAACCACTGACATAGCAGCAAATTTGAGAACAGCAGTTACATAACCTGCTTTCGTTAGTGCATGCTCAGATGACGATTCATGCGGTACCGTTGGAAAACATGGCAGCGTCCAGTGATCATTCAAACAGTTGACAGAGGTTTAAAAAATGATGATTATTTTCATTATAAGTGATATCCAAGAGGAAATATATGACTAGAAGTGACAGGAATTATGCAAAATATTGGGGTTGGGGTGTATGGAGAAAACATGGTATACTGAAAATGAATCAATGCCATATGTATTAACCTGTTCAGGACTGATCTAAAAAAATTAGAATGCGTTCTACCAAAATCAATTTGTCCTGTAATGTGTCTTTTAAAGGGATAGATCCTCTTTTGCAAGCCAAAATTCAAAAGTTGCGAGGTTATTGTCTTATATGAAAGGAAATGTCATTTAATAGCATGCCTGAAAAAATTAGGGCTTGAAATCTCTTTTTCGTGGAGTTATAGACCTAAAACTGATTAAAGCGTTGGACGACGGTTTAATGGGTACATACGTATTTTCGGCCAGTGAGTAAGTTCGTACACAGATTTCACGGAGTGCCAGATCAGTATGCATGACCCCTACGTGACCCACGCTAGC
>JBAMJV010007566.1:0-5000 GCA_037951105.1 Echinarachnius parma
CATCATCACTTATGGTTCTTTTCCGATACTACATTTACAATGAAGAAATTATTTATAGATATTGTTATTTCATTTGCACTTATGCAGAGGGCTGGCAAACGTTTTAATTCTCATATGTTGCATAACTTTATGCGACATCGAATCCCATCGAATATTCCAGTTCAATTGCCGACCAGCCGGGTAAAAAAGAAATATAATTATCATGATTATAATTAAATCAAAAAAAGGTATCTATGAATAAATGGGGAAAATATGATTGTGAACCTTGTCTGTCTATGTACCGCACGTCCCTTTACTGCAAATTGACCTTTAGTTCGGAAAATAACACACAATTTTGTAATACCTCACCCTGATTTGTTTGTTGTTTGTTTTTGTGTTTATATGCTGCTGTGTCGTAATAATATCCTATCTTTGGGGAATGCTTCATGTATTTTCTTATTAATATTTGTCTTCATATTACCATGTTTTTTTTTCTTCTTTATTATAGAATCCGATTGGGGGGAGGGGAGGGGGGGGGGGGGGGGGGGGAGGAGGTACTGTCATCAACATGACATGACATAGTTTTACGCCAACAATGACCAAAGTGCGTTGACCCCGTCTATACAATCGATCCGGTTTGTTTACATGGCGCGAGTCTAAACTGGTCGCGATTACGGCTCTCACTTCTCAATCTCATCATTTGTTATGTCTTCTTAGTAATTTGAATTGGGTCTAACTCTAACTGATATTATACTGTTTCCAGGAAGGGCTGTTATAATATATACACTGCAACATGCCTGAGAGACCAAGAGTTATCCGTTCACAATCATTTATTGTGCCAGAGATACAGAACCCTTTTCGAAGTGACCTGAAATTGAATGTGTGGGACTACATCAGGGTAAGTTGTGTAGTAGACCGATAAACCAGTCCTTCTCCTCGTTTGTTGTTTCACTCACCATTTCAGAGTTAGGGATAGTATGACGTCATAATTTTAAAGGACCCATCCAGAACGAGGTGGATATTTCTGTCTAGATGTGTAGCTGACTAGACGGTTTATAGCGGAAGAAGACAGAGAAGGGAATTTAATTTTAAAGACTGAGATGAAGAGAAGCACCAACATCAAAAATTAAGAATAAGATAAATAAATTAAGAAATTAACTTAATAACTGGGGAAACTTGAGAGGAAGAAGTTGAGATAGAAAGAGAGAATTTTATTTTTAAACAAATGAGAAGGAAGGGAGAAGCTAGAACTTAGAAGTAGAATGATGGGAACAAAATGAAATTTAAAAGAATGAAAGAGACAAGAAGGACAACAACTAGAGGAACGAATAGAAGTTGTTAATGTTTAAAAAAGCAGCTAAAACAGGAAGAAGAAGAAGAAGGAATGTGGATCGATGGAAAGAAGAAAAAAGAAAAGATGAAACGGAGAAATAAAGATTGAACTCAGAGTCAGAGACAGAACGAGGAGAGGAGGAAATCGGGGAGATCCTAGACGAGAGAAAATGATTAGTAAAGATAAAGGTTGCATGAAAAAGGTTAAGAAAGAGAAAAAGATAGACAAGGTGAAGGAGGGTATAGAGGAATGACATTCTCTACCAAAGCATGTCCACGACTTGGCATGCATGACTAAAAGAACGGATGCTCTATTTATATAGAGCATAAGTTCTTTTAGTCATGCATGCCAAGTCATGTGCATGCTTTGGTACTAAGAATGCAGAGAAAGAAAGGAACTTTTTAGAGCTCTTTTGTGAACTTTCTTTCTTTTTTTGAATAACTTGTACATTGTATAATTTATTTTTCTTTTTACAAAAAAATAATTTTCAGATTGCTTTGATGTCAGTGACCATTGCACCACTGCGCTTTGTGTCTTCCTTCATAATCTTTCCACTCCCTTGGATCCTGTGCTATCTCGCTGTCCTTGGACGGAGCAAAGAAGAGAAGGGTCAACCGCTCAGGGGCTGGAGAAAGTAAGACTTACACATTAATCACTCATACATAATATACAGGGTGGCCCCCAAAAAACGGAACGGGGCACTTCCCAAATTAAGGTAATAAAATGATGGTATTAGGGGCAGGAAGTGTGATATAACTGCCACTGACTCGGTAAAAAATTACCTGACATGGTGTCACTCACAGCGCCCTAAAACAAAAACTACAAGACCAAAATTACTGTTCTTGGTATCGTTGTTCTTTGGAAAGGACACACTATTCGATGGACATAATTATTTTGGTACTTTATTTTGGGAAGTGCCCCCTTCTGTTTTTTTGGGGCCACCCTGTATAACATACAGGTTTGTAGTAACTGAAACAGACTGTGCATTAACAATGCATCGGCACCCATGCTTTGTCTATAGATGCACTCTGGGCTACAAGGAAATTGTGTGTAAGTGGTCATTGTTGATGTGAAATATATATATATATATTAGACAAATTTCCATAATCAGGTCTCTTTGAACTGCCACAAAAGTATGTCAAAAGGGTGTCGATTGGAAATAATTTTGTTTCCTTAGAACTGAGTATAGTTCCAAGTTAGTACTACAATGCTTGAAAATTTTAGCTGTCATAACCAATTTAAATTGAACCAATGATTACCTTCATGTACTTCATGTTTCTTTAATCCCCATTCAGTTTCAGGACTTAATTGTCACAAAATAAACTAGGCCTGGGTGTATGAAAAGTATACAAGTGTTTCTCCTTCAAATTTTTAGGATATTTTAATCATGGAATTCAAAAATGCCTAAAAATGTATTGAATACCTTCACATTCATTTTTTATTAATAATGATAAATCATCTTTAACAGGTTATTTTTTGTTTTAAATGTGTATCAAATGTTGTTTGTAAATAAGAAACTTAACCCAACTCAAACTATACTCAGGTATTCTGTTCTTTGTGTTTATATCTTTGTGTACAAATCGTTTAATGCTCAATACAGTACCTTATCATTTCAAGTCATGTCATGTTGAGTTTGAGTTTTGTTAAAATATCATGATGACATATATTTATATTTATTTCATGAATATTGACTTTGCAGAGCTCTGAAATGGCCCGTACTCCTCCTGGCCCGAACCCAGATGTTCTGCATGGGATTCCACTGGGTCAAGGTCAAAGGTCAAATGTTTATTTAATATGGAAAACAAGATACATATAAAAAATAATTGTATGTTATTATCTGTTCTTTGTGTTTTAATATGATAACATGTCATGTTGACTTTGCAGAGCTCTGAAATGGCCCGTACTCGTCCTGGCCCGAGCCCAGATGTTCTGCATGGGATTCCACTGGGTCAAGTTCAAAGGTCGCAGGGCCACCGCCAGCGAGGCGCCCATTCTGGTGGTGGCGCCGCACACGTCGTTCTTTGATGCTTTTGTCCTGTTCGTTACCACCTTTCCCAGCCCCGTGTCCCGGAAGGAGAACGAGGAAACATTCTTTCTGGGAAGTAAGTGGAACCATAGGGGTCCCGGTGTTTCACAAAGATCCTAAGTTGAACTTAACTCGAAGTTGGACCTAACTATTATGGAAAGCCATTTGTAACCTTGGAATAAAATATATTCAAAAGCAAAAATGCAAGTATTTTAGACTTTACATAAATGTTGCATCAAGAACATGAAATCTCCTTGATAATAAAAATATTAATGATTTGAATCAGCTTTTTATGCCTTTGAAAATGGACGTTTAAAACATGTTTTTTTCTTCAAAGAAACTAATAGCTTACCAAAGTCCATCTAATAGAGTTAAGTGAAACTTAGGATATTTGTGAAACAACCCCCATTATATATACAAAGTCAATTACTGTCAGTATCGTGTTATTTTATCAATATACTGTACCTGGCAAAGCATATCATTAAAGCTGATCGTTTTTTATATCATTTCATTTTTTGAGCTAGCTATTATGTGTACATGTGTAACGAAGAAACTGCATGTAAAGCCCTCTGCACACAGAGCCGACTCGACCTGATCCGACTGGTTTTCAGTCTGATCAGCTCAGTATACAGTGCCTCAGGACTCATGTTTTGCCGGTTGAGAGCCAGTCGGAGATCATGCGACGCGGATTCAACATCATGTTGAATCGGCTAGACCGAAACTGACTCTAGCCTGACTGAAGACCAGTCGGGTCGGATCGAGTCGGCTCTGTGTGCAGTGGGCTTTATGTGCATGCAGCTGTCCATGCAGTGCGTTTAAGGAGTGAGTTCCTGTGCGTTGGGATTTATTGTCCCTTCTTATGCTTATCTATGGCCAGGTAAGAGTATTAGGAAGTTATGAACCTTGTCAAAGTAGATATTCACCCAGTTTATTTTGATATCTTCTTCTTCTGCTGATTCTGCTCAGGAGCAGGTCCTTAACACCATCACACCTCTCTTTTCATGGTTCTTCTTTTAGAGTCTCTATATGGGCCATTCTTAACAGAGTCCCACATCATGATGCGTTTCCTTCCTATTGATCTCTTCCCTCTCATTCTTCCTTCTAGTCTGAGCAAACTATAGTATCTAATGATGTGTGCCACCAATTTCCTCTTTCTGTTCTGTATGATTCCAATCAGTTTCCGGTCTTCTCCAACTCTCTCTAACACCCTTTTGTTTATACTCCCTATTAGTGCTGAGTCCAAACGGATAGCCGTTCGGTATCCGACCGTGAAGGTCGGATACCGAATTCAAATTCTCGGATATGGGTATACGAAGAAAAAAAAGAAAAGAAAATTGATTAAAACAAATATTTAAAAAATCAGATTTATCCGAAATGTAAAAAAAACAACAAATGGTTGAACCATGGTTGAACCATGGTTGAAGTATCAAAAATCAAAGCTCCATGTTTTTTTGTTTTTTACATTTCAGATAAATCCGATATCCGTCCGTTTTTACTCGGCTCATATCCGGATATCAATATATCCGGTTTGACTCAGCACTACTCCCTATATACTAAACAAATATTTGTGTCCTCCTTGCTTAACATTTAGCATTGGTGAAAGTGTTGGAGCCGGTGAACGTTTCGAGGAAGGACCCGGACTCCAGACAGAAGACGATCGCC